>CM075768.1:5207500-5352500 GCA_037974665.1 Ehretia macrophylla
TCCACATTCATTGAATGTGGACGCTCAAGGCTGGTTCTCATCATTCCCCCCATCTTGAAGAGGATTTGTCCTCAAATCCACCAGGCTCAAAGACCAGCCTAGGTGGTAGACCATGTGTTATGTCCTCGAAAAACACTTCCTCAAAATCCTGCAAGAGAGAAACAACAACACTAGACAATGCAGAGTCAAGTTGGTTAGCATTTAAAAGAGCCTCCTTGTACATGCGTACACTCACTTTTGCATAAAAATTACTTTGTTTTCTCTCTGCTTTTACCTCATTGGCCGAGCTCTTTTCTTTTTTTTACTACCTCTCTAGATTCGACCTTGCTCTTTTTCTTTTCACTCACAATCTTTTGCTCACTCAAATTCTTTTGTTCACTCAAGTTCTGTTGATCACTCAATTTTTGTAACCTCACTTGATCCTCATAAACTTGTTTTGGTGTCATCGGAACTAAAGTGATTGTCCGCTGATTGAACATGAATAAGTCCTTGTTGGTGAAGCCATCATGCTCCACACGTCGATCAAATTGCAGCTTGTATGGACGTGGATGCTTAATTGTGTTGAGCCCTAGCTTTTCAATCATAGAAGCACTAGCAACGTTAGTACAACTACCATCATCAATAATAACACCACATACCTTATCTTTCACGCGGCAGCGATTATGAAAGATGTTCTCATGTTGTACTACTTCTTCTTCTTCTTTAGCCTGCAAACTTAAGGCTTGTCATGCCACTAGTCCAAGCATCTCTCCATAATCTGCCCCAAACTCCTCTTCTCCCTCTATGATGTCCTCTAGTATGGGCATGACATCAAAATGTATTTCATATTCGGATTCAATCTCACCACTTTCCAAGACTACCATTGCTCGCTTGTTTGGGCATTGGCTTGCTATGTGTCCTCGTCCTTGACATTTAAAACATTGAATCTCACTAGATCGAGTCATAGTATAGGTTGTATTACCTTGAGAGGTAATGGCAATAGTGGATAGTTTGAGCTCGGGCTTGGCCTTGGAAGTAAACAGATTTTCTTCATCCTTTGGGTAACTTGTCCTCCAAGGTGAAAGTGATGCACTCAAGTATTGTGGTGCTTGTCTTGGTCGTGTACCACCCCTCTTGAGTCGCTTCTCCACATTAATTGCCATATGCACCAAATCCTTTAATTCCACATAATGATACAACTCGATGGTGTTAGCAATCTCTCGATTCAACCCATTCAAAAATCTAGTCATTGTCACTTTCCGATCTTCCTCTACATTGGCTCTAATCATAGCCATCTCCATCTCTTTGTAATACTCATCAACACTCTTATTACCTTGATGAAGACCTTGCAGCTTGAGGTATAAATCTCTGTAGTAATGACTGGGTACAAATCGTCTCCTCATCACCCTCTTCATCTTATCCCAAGTTACAATTGGACGATCTCCATTCCGCCTCCTATTGATGCACAATTGATCCCACCATACAATAGTATAATTAGTAAATTCAATTGCGGCAAGTTTTACCTTTTTCAGTTCGGAATAGTTGCGACAATCAAAAACCAACTCTATATTCTTTTCCCACTCCAAATATGCTTCGGGATTACTCCGTCCTTGGAAAGCAGGAATTTTCATCTTGATGTTTCCCAAATTGTTATCAACACGTTTCCTAGCTTCTCTATCTCTGCTATGTCTTCCATTGCTGCCTATTGACATTTGATCAAGTTCCTCATCTATCCCTTCTTCTTCAAATTCATCCATAACTTCAATTTCTCTTCGATGCAACATGTTCCTCCTTGGTGCGTTTGGAGCAACTGGTGGCTATACCCTTAGTGTTCTCTGTTCTACCCTATCCATCCTCTCATTTAGTTGATCAAATTCAGCCCTCATCATTCGTCTCATCTCTCCCATCAATGCCTGCATCTGTAAGTTCGGAACAGCGGCTTGTTGACCTTCTTTGTTTATGTCATCCTCTTGATTATGACCCATGATTGAAATCAACACTCCCTCACGTGTTTCACTCAACTCAATTTGGCTTTTACCCTATAATATTCTCACACACTCTGCCTTTTTCCTCTCGTATTTTCCTTCAAGTCCCTAGAACTTACCAAGAATACCAAGCATCGTAATAATCTATTTCGGAATCTGACTTTTTTTTTTTATACCACTAAGACTCTGGAAACAAAGTTAGACAAAGAAAATTGAACAAAACCTGAAGAAGGAAACCTAGAGAAATAAGGAAATTTGAGAAAAATCTAATACAAAACACAAAAAGCCCAAGACTCATACTAAACGATGGAATTTGGCCCTAAGAGGGTGGTGCCCACAGCTATGCTGTGGGTTATGCTCAGAACGTCGTTTCCCTTCAGAAAAACTTGGCCACGAAGGCTAATTCAACAAAAAAAAAAAAAAAAAAAAATTTACTGTTCACTGTTTTGCTTTTTTTTTTTTTTTTCAGCTCCGAAATTTTTTTTTTTTCTCTTTTTTGATATTTTCTTGACCTTTATTTTTCTTTTCTTGATGTTCCTTTTCTTTTCTTGATGTTATTTTCTTGATTTTCATAAACGAAAACAATGACTAAGTAACCAAGATTTCAGATTTGAGCACACAACCAATTAGGGTTTTGTCCTAATTGAAAACCTTAACCCTACCCACGGATTTGATGAGAAAACAAGAAAATACTTGAAAGCAAGACACGGATTTCAACAAAAAAACAGACTTGAAACACAAGATAAGAAACGAAATTGAAGTAAGAACGGAATTGAAACACAACCTAAAACGAATTGGCAGCAAGACACAATCAAGAACAAAGAAAGGAATTTAAACCTAGACCTAGACTCACGGAATTAACTAAGAAAACAAGAAAAGGATAGGCAAACCTAATAAACCTAAGCTCTGATTACCAACTGATACGAACCACGCCAACATGTGACGCGACCCAACACCAAATATGGCAAACGACCCAAGACCCTTCAGGAATGGATGGAACCGCGACCCTATGCTTAGCAAAGCTAGAACCTTGGTATAGTTGAGGACGCCACAAACGAGGATGGAGATCTCGTTTGATAAGTCAGAGTTGAACGCCACAAGAATAATCTTGATAAGTTCGAAAAAGTTCTTGAGAACTTAAGGAGAATAATCTCACAAATTTAATATCAAAGTTGTCTTTTTATTATTTCTTGCAAATCAGCCTTATATAGGCAAAGAACAAATAAGTTTCCTAATTAGAAAAGACTCCTAAACCCTAGCTGAAATAGAAAAACGTGAATAGTAACTAGGTCAAAGGAAACAAACTTGAAGACCAAGAAAAGACTCCTACTAACTATTCACGTGAATAGTGACGTGAATAGTAACTAAAAAGGAAGCAAACTTGCAGCCCAAGAAAAGCTCCTTTCTAGTGTGAACACCTAATCTTGCAGCCCAAGAAAGTCTCTTTCCTAGTGTGAACACCTAAATTCGTCCATAGGGAATTAAACTAAAACTGAAAACTAAAACTAAGATAGAATTACAAAGAAATCAAATCTTGACTAAATCTTCAAATCTTCTTGAAACTTCTTGAAGAATCTTGAAGTTCTTGAATCTTGAAAATAGAATCTTGACTTGAATCTTAGCTGGAAAATTCGCCCAAACGGTTCAATGAATGTGGACGGCTCAAGGCTGGTTCAATTTGGGCGTCCACATTCATTGAATGTGGACGCTCAAGGCTGGTTCTCATCAACAAATACATGTGAGGTTGGATAGAGTAGAAGATAGAGCACAGCGAGGGCATCCACAAGTTGCTCCGAATGCACCAGGGAGAAACAGGTTGCAGCAAAGAGTTGAAGATGTGGATGAAGTTGATGAAGGTTTAGATGAGGAGTTTGATAGAATTTCGGTGGGCAGCAATAGGAGACATGGTCGGGATAGAGATGCTAGGAATCGTTTTGATCGTGTTGATAACAACTTGGGAAGCATCAAGATGAAGATTCCTGCTTTTCAAGGAAGGAGTGATCCCGAAGCATATCTTGAGTGGGAGAAGAAGATGGAGTTGGTTTTTGATTGTCATAACTATGCTGAACTGAAAAAGGTAAAACTTGCTGTAATTGAATTTACTGATTATGCTATTGTTTGGGGGGATCAGTTGGGCATCAATAGGAGGCGGGATGGAGATCGTCCTATTGCAACTTGGGATGAGATGAAGAGAGTGATGAGGCGGCGATTTGTACCAAGTCATTACTATCGAGATTTATACCTCAAGCTGCAAGGTCTTCATCAAGGTAATAAGAGTGTTGATGAGTATTACAAAGAGATGGAGATGGCTATGATTAAAGCCAATGTGGAGGAAGATCGAGAGGCAACAATGGCCAGATTCTTGAATGGGCTAAATCAAGAGATTGCTAACACTATAGAGTTGCATCATTATGTGGAATTAGAGGATTTGGTGCATATGGGAATTAAAGTGGAGAAGCAACTCAAGAGGGGTAGAACACGACCAAGACAAGCACCAAAATACTTGAGTGCACCTTCTCCTTGGAGGATGAGTTACCCAAAGGATGAAGAAAATTCATCCACAATTGCCATGACCTCTCAAGTAGGAGCAGAGGAGTTTGGTGCAGATTATGGAGAGAGCTTGGACTAGTGGCATGGCGAGCCTTGAGCTTGCAAGCTAAAGAAGAGGAAGATGTAGTACAATGTGAGAACATCTTTCATATTCGTTGCCATGTGAAAGACAAGGTATGTAATGTTATTTTCGATGGTGGTAGTTGTACTAACGTTGCTAGAGCTTCTATGGTTAAAAAGCTAGAGCTCAACATAGTTAAGCACCCTGTTCCATATAGACTGCAATGCTTCAATGATTGTGGTGAGGAAGGGGTTACAAAACAAGTTGTGGTGCCGTTTCGAATAGGAAAGTATGAAGATGAGGTATTGTGTGATGTGGTCCTAATGCATGCTGGACATCTTCTCTTAGGAAGACCATGGCAATTTGATCAACGTGTGCAGCATGATGGCTTCACCAACAAGTACTCATTCATGTTCAATCAACGGACAATCACTCTAGTTCCAATGACACCAAAACAAGTTTATGAGGATCAAGTGAGGTTACAAAAATTGAGTGATCAACAGAACTTGAGTGAACAAAAGAATTTGAATGAGCAAAAGATTGCGAGTGAAAAGAAAAAGAGCAAGGTCGAATCTGGAAAGGTAGTAAAAAAAGAAAAGAGCTCGGCGAATGAGGTAAAAGCAGAGAGAAAACAAAGTAATTTTTATGCAAAAATGAGTGTACGCATGTACAAGGAGGCTGCTTTAAATGCTAACGAACTTGACTGTGCATTGCGCAGTGTTGTTGTGTCTCTCTTGCACGAATTTGAGGAAGTGTTTTCCGAGGACATAACATATGGTCTACCACCTAGGCTGGTCTTTGAGCCTGGTGGATTTGAGGACAAATCCTTCTCAAGAGGGGGGGGAGGATGCGAACCAGCGATCCACATTCATTGCACCATTTGGCTGAATTTTCCAGCAAAGATTCAAGTCAAGATTCTATTTTCAAGATTCAAGAACTTCAATATTCTTCAAGAAGTTTCAAGAAGATTTGAAGATTTGGTCAAGATTTGATTTCTTTGTAATTCTATCTTAGTTTGAGTTTTAGTTTAATTTGAATTCTAGTTTATCAGGTGTTCACACTAGGAAAAAGGCTTTCTTGGGCTGCAAGATTAGGTGTTCACACTAGAAAGGAGCTTTTCTTGGGCTGCAAGTTTGCTTCCTTTTTAGTTACTATTCTCATGAATAGTTAATAGGAGTCTTTTCTTGGTCTCCAAGTTTGTTTCCTTTGACCTAGTTCTATCCACGTTTTTCTATTTCAGCTAGGGTTTAGGAGTCTTTTCTAATTAGGAAACTTATTTGTTCTTTGCCTATATAAGGCTGATTTGCAAGAAATAAAAAAAACAAAGACAACTTTGATATAAAATTTGTGAGATTATTCTCCTTAAGTTCTCAAGAACTTTTTCGAACTTATCAAGATTATTCTTGTGGCGTTCATCCTGACTTATCAAACGGATTTTCCATCCTCATTTGTAGCGTCCTTAACTATACCAAGGTTCTAGCTTTGCTAAGCATAGGGTCGCGGTTCCATCCATTCCTGAAAGGTCTTGGGGTCGTTTTCCATATTTGGTGTTGGGTCGCGTCGCATGTTGGCGTGGTTCGTATCATTAGACGTTGGGAAACCAGTCTCCAACTCGTCAAGCTCAACTGCGAAAGAGTGTCAATCTGGTTAAAATTGAGAAATGTCCCACTTGACTTACTTACCAAAGATGGTCTCAGCTTCGTTTCTAGCACAATTGGCATCCCTCTTCAGATGGATTCAAAAATTGCTTCCCGCTCACATCTCGGCTATGCAAGAGTTTGTGTTGAAATGAACATTCTGAAAGATCTCCCGGATAGGACCTTTGTTGAACTCCTTAATGGTGAAGAGGCTGAGATTCTAATCGAATATGATTGGAAACCACCGAAATGTACTTTTTGTAATGTTGCAGGTCACGACACTTCTAATTGTCCTAATTCACAGGAAGATAGATATGATAAAATACCAGCTGACCCTAAACCGGAATGGAATGAGGCTGGGAAAAAGAATAGGAGAAGGCGCGATGTTTCACGTTGAAATGAGAATCTGGTTAGCAATAACAGATTTAATGCTCTTGACATTAATGATGTTCATGGTGATCAAATTGATGCTCGTGAGTTAAATTTTAATAAGTCCATGATTGTTGAGAATCAAACTGCAGGCACTGGTGTTTTCCACAAAAATACCAATGTTCGAAAGGTCAACATCCCTAACCGGGTTAATATACATCAGCCTACTTCGTATATTTCGGTCACTCCGTACCCATCTCAAGGTTCTAAGGATAAGGTAACTATGCACAATATTGGCAAAGCCATCTCTACCGTTCATGTTGTTGACAACTCTTTCAACAATGTCTCTACTTCCAAGGCATCAACTTCTTTCGATTACACTAAGGCAGTCCAAGGCATTTTTAATGGAAGGCCCCCTGATCGGAAAGCTCATTAAGGAGATTTGTTTTTCTTTGATCCTTTTGTGGTTTTGGTTTTCTTGTCTTTTGTTCTTTCAGTCCTTGTTGGACTGATTCTTTTCTGATTACCTGTCTTGATCTTGTTTTGATGCTATTTGTCAACATCCATGTACTTGTACCATCTCCTTTGGATTTCATTCTGCTACTAAGTTTTCACCTTTTGAAATTGTTTATGGTTTTAATCCTTTAACTCCTTTGGATTTATCACCTTTACCTGTTTATGAGCATGTGAACTTAGATGGTAAGAAGAAGGCAGAATTTGTGAAACAACTCCATGAGCGAGCACGCCTCAACATAGAGAGAAGAATTGAGCAATATATCAAGCAAGCTAACAAGGGACGTCGCAAGCTGGTCTTTGAGCCTGGAGATTGGGTGTGGGTACACATGAGGAAAGAAATATTTCCAGCACAAAGACGTTCTAAGTTGCTACCTAGAGGGGATGGTCCTTTTCAAGTCCTCGAGCGGATCAATGACAATGCCTACAGACTTGATTTGCCAGGTGAGTACAGTGTTAGTGCTACTTTCAATGTTACTGATTTAAGTCCTTTTGAGGTAGGTGATGATTTGAGAGCAAATCCTTCTCAAGAGGAGGGGAATGATGTCCTCAAGGTTGCTAGGAATGTTCCAGATTCAATGAAAGTGCCAGTGGGTCCAGTGACAAGAGCTCACGCTAAAAGGTTCAAGGAAGAGCTGAATAATTTGGTTGAGAAAGTTCTACAACAAGAGGAAAGCATGTTGGCTATTAGAGATGAAGAAAGGCTGGTGTTACTCCTCCAAGTAGATCCACAAGAAAGCCAACTAGGCGTCCACATTCATTGAACCATTTGGGCGAATTTTCTAGCAAAGATTCAAGTTAAGATTCTATTTTCAAGATTCAAGAACTTCAAGATTCTTCAAGAAGTTTCAAGAAGATTTGAAGATTTAGTCAAGATTTGATTTATTTGTAATTCTATCCTAGTTTTAGTTTCAGTTTTAATTTTAATTCACTATGGACGAATTTAGGTGTTCACACTAGGAAAAAGACTTTCTTGGGATGCAACATTAGGTGTTCACACTAGAAAGGAGCTTTTCTTGGGTTGCAAGTTTGCTTCCTTTTTTAGTTACTATTCATGTCACTATTCACGTGAATAGTTAATAGGAGTCTTTTCTTGGTTTCCAAGTTTGTTTCCTTTGACCTAGTTACTATTCACGTTTTTCGATTTCAGCTAGAGTTTAAGAGTGTTTTCTAATTAGGAAACTTATTTGTTCTTTGCCTATATAAGGCTGATTTGCAAGAAATAAAGAAAGAGAATTTTGATATTAAATTTGTGAGATTATTCTCCTCAAGTTCTCAAGAACTTTTTTCGAACTTATCAAGATTATTCTTGTGGCGTTCATCCTTGACTTATCAAACGGGTTTTCCATCCTCGTTTGTGGCGTCTTCAACTATACCAAGGTTCTAGCTTTGCTAAGCATAGGGTCACGGTTCCATCCAATCCTGAAAGGTCTTGGGGTCGTTTGCCATATTTGGTGTTGGGTCGCGTCACATGTTGGTGTGGTTCGTATCAACAATCTATATTTAGTTTTAAATGCTGTTTTCCATTCATCTCCTTCTTTCATTCTTATCTGATGATATCTACTTTTAAGATCAATTTTAGGAAACACACAAGAACCATGCAATTCATCTAACATATCATCTAAGCGAGGAATAGGATGTCTATATTTTACTATTATGTTATTGATGGATCTGCAATCAACACACATCCTCTATGTCCCATCCTTCTTAGGCACTAAAATTACAAGAACTGCACAAGGACTCATGCTTTCTCTCACGTACCTTTTCTCCATCAACTCTTCGACTTGCCTTTGAAGCTCCTTGGTCTCCTCTGGATTGCTCCTATAAGTTGGACAATTTGGAATTGATATCTAATGTTCAATCCCTCGAAGAGGTAGTAGACCATGTGGTATCTCCTTGGGAAACTGATACGAACCTGGTCAACATGTGCCCAGACCCAACACCAAGATTGGTAAAACAAACCCAAGACCTTTCAAGAATGGATGGAACCGCGACCCTTTGCCTAGCAAGACAAGAACCTTGGTATAGTGAATATGATGGAAACCGCGACCCGTTGCTTAGCAAAGCAAGAACCTTGGTATGGTGAAGACACCACAAACGGGGATGGAAATCCGCTTGATAAGTCAAGGTTGAACGCCACAAGGAATCCCTTGATAAGTTCGAAAGAGTCTCTTGGAGAACTCAAGGAGAATAATCTCACAATTTAATTTCAGAATTGTCTAACTTTATTATCACAAAAAGTGCCTTATATAGGCAATAACAAATAAGTATCCTGCTTGGAAAAGGACTCCTAAACCCTAGCCCAAGTAGGAAAAACGTGAATAGTAACTAGGTCAAAGGAAACAAACTTGGAGACCAAGAAAAGACTCCTATTAACTATTCACGTGAATAGTGACGTGAATAGTAACTAAAAAGGAAGCAAACTTGTAGCCCAAGAAAAGTTCATTTCTAGTGTGAACACCTAATCTTGCAGCCCAAGAAAGTCTCTCTCCTAGTGTGAACACCTAAATTTGTCTATAGGAAATTAAACTAAAACTGAAAACTAAAACTAGGATAAAATTACAAAGAAATCAAATCTTGACTAAATCTTCAAATCTTCTTGAAACTTCTTGAAGAATCTTGAAGTTCTTGATTCTTGAAAATAGAATCTTGACTTGAATCTTTGCTGGAAAATTCATCCAAAAGTGCAATGAATGTGGATGGTTGGTTCGCATCATTCCCCCCCTCTTGAGAAGGATTTGTCCTCAAATCCACCAGGTTCAAAGACCAGCCTTGGTGGTAGACCATGTGGTACATCCGCAGGAAACACTTCCTCAAAATCCCGCAAGAAAGAAACACTATGCAATGCAGAGTAAAGTTGGTTAGTGTTTAAAAAAGCATCTTTGTACATAAGTATAATCATTGGCCTTTTTGAAATCAAAGCTCTCTTAACCTCACTTGCTTTTGCATAAAAATTTCTTTGCTTTTCCTCTGTTTTTACCTCATTGGTTGAATTCTTTTCTTTCCTCTCTACCTTTCCTGATTTGACCTTGCTCTTTTTCTTTTCACTCTCAATCTTTTGCCCACTCAAATTCTTTTGTTCTCTCAAATTCTTTTGTTCACTCTCATAAACTTTTTTTGGTGTCATGGAAACTAGAGTGATTGTCCGCTGATTGAACATGAATGTGCACTTATTGGTGAAGCCATCATGCTGCACACGTCGGTCAAATTGCCACGGTTTTCCTAAGAGTAGATGTCCAGCATGCATTGTTACCACATCACATAATACCTCATCTTTATACTTTCCAATTCGAAACGGTACAACAACCTGCTTTATAACCCTACTTCACCACAATTATTCAGCCACTGCAGTTTGTATGGACGTGGGTGCTTAACTGTGTTGAGCCCTAGCTTTTCAACCATAGAAGCACTAGCAATATTAGTACAACTACCACCATCAATAATAACACTACATACCTTATCTTCCACGTGGCAGCGAGTATGAAAGATGTTCTCATGTTGCACTACTTCTTCCTCTTCTTCAGCTTGCAAGCTTAAGGGTCGTCGGGTCACTAGTCCAAGCAACTCTCCATAATCTGCCCCAAACTCTTCTTCAACCTCCGTGGTGTCTCCTAGTATAGGAATGTCATCAAAATGCATTTCGTCTTTGGACTCAATCTCACCACTCTCCAAGACTACCAATGCTTGCTTGTTTGGGCATTGGCTTCCAATGTGTCCCCATCCCTGACATTTAAAACATCTAATCTCACTAGATCGAGTCATAGTAGAAGCTGATTTACCTTGGGAGGTCGTGGCATTGGTGGATTGTTTGAACTCGGGCTCGACCTTATATATTCTTTCAAACCTCTCATGTATTTGTTCAAATTCAGCTCTCATCATCTGTCTCATCTCTCCCAAAAAAGCTTGCAACTGTAAATTCAGAACTGGTTGTTGAGCTTCTGCTTTTGTGTCATCCTCTTGATTATGAGCCATGATTGAATTTCACTCCCTCACGTGTTTCGCTCAACTCACTTTAGCTTTTACCCTCTAATAATCTCACACACTTTGCCTTTTTCCTATCGTATTCTCTTTCAAGCCCCTAGAACTTACCAAGAATACCAAGCAACGTAATAATCAATTTTGGAATCTGACTTTTTTTTTTGTTTTTTTTGTTTTTCAGACCTCTAAGACTCTGGAAATTAGGTTAGAGAAAGAAACTTGAATAAAACTCGAAGAAGGAAACCTAGAAAAATAAGGAAAGTTGCAAAAACCCTATTCTAAAACACAAAAATGACCAAAACTCATAGAAAACGTTGGAATTTGGCCCTAAGAGGGTGGTGCCCACAGCTATGCTGTGGGTTATGCTCAGAACGTCGTTTCCCTTCAGAAAAGCTTGGCCACGAAGGCTAATTCAACAACAAAAAAAAGTTTTTTTTACTGTTCACTGTTTTGCTTTTTTTTTTTTTTTTTTTTTTTCAGCTCCGAAATTTTTTTTTTTTTTTTTTTTGATCTTTTTCTTGACCTTTCTTTTCTGTTTTTTTTTTTTTTTATTTATTTTCCAGAAACGAAACACAATGAGCAAGTCACAAGAATTCAAATTTAGAAGCACAAGAAACCCTAATTCAAGATTCTAGGGTTTGGCCAATTGAAAGCTAAACAAGAAACAAAATTGACAGCAAGAAAACAAAATTGAAGACAAGACTCAAGAAACGGAGAACAAGACTCAAGACACGAAATTAAAAGAACAAGAACGGAATTAAGACACAACCAAGAAAACGAATTGGAAGCATGACACAATCAAGAACGAAGAAAGGAATTAAAACCTAGACCTAGACTCAAGGAATTAACCAAGAAAACAAGAAAAGGATAGGCAAACCTGATAAACCTAAAGCTCTGATACCAACTGATACGAACCTGGTCAACATGTGCCCAGACCCAACACCAAGATTGGTAAAACAAACCCAAGACCTTTCAAGAATGGATGGAACCGCGACCCTTTGCCTAGCAAGACAAGAACCTTGGTATAGTGAATATGATGGAAACCGCGACCCGTTGCTTAGCAAAGCAAGAACCTTGGTATGGTGAAGACGCCACAAACGGGGATGGAAATCCGCTTGATAAGTCAAGGTTGAACGCCACAAGGAATCCCTTGATAAGTTCGAAAGAGTCTCTTGGAGAACTCAAGGAGAATAATCTCACAATTTAATTTCAGAATTGTCTAACTTTATTATCACAAAAAGTGCCTTATATAGGCAATAACAAATAAGTATCCTGCTTGGAAAAGGACTCCTAAACCCTAGCCCAAGTAGGAAAAACGTGAATAGTAACTAGGTCAAAGGAAACAAACTTGGAGACCAAGAAAAGACTCCTATTAACTATTCACGTGAATAGTGACGTGAAT
The DNA here is from genome assembly GCA_037974665.1 of Ehretia macrophylla. Classification (NCBI taxonomy): domain Eukaryota; kingdom Viridiplantae; phylum Streptophyta; class Magnoliopsida; order Boraginales; family Ehretiaceae; genus Ehretia; species Ehretia macrophylla. The sequence continues at coordinate 5,219,975 of CM075768.1, forward strand.
AGTAACTAAAAAGGAAGCAAACTTGTAGCCCAAGAAAAGCTCATTTCTAGTGTGAACACCTAATCTTGCAGCCCAAGAAAGTCTCTCTCCTAGTGTGAACACCTAAATTTGTCTATAGGAAATTAAACTAAAACTGAAAACTAAAACTAGGATAAAATTACAAAGAAATCAAATCTTGACTAAATCTTCAAATCTTCTTGAAACTTCTTGAAGAATCTTGAAGTTCTTGATTCTTGAAAATAGAATCTTGACTTGAATCTTTGCTGGAAAATTCATCCAAAAGTGCAATGAATATGGATGGTTGGTTCGCATCAGAAACATATCCTCAAAATCCTGCAAGAGAGAAACAACAACACTAGGCAATGCAGAGTCAAATTGGTTAGTGTTTAAAAGAGCTTCTTTGTACATAAGTACAATCATTGGCCTTTTTGAAATCAAAGCTCTCTTAACCTCACTTGCTTTTGCATAAAAGTTTCTTTGTTTTTCCTCTGTTTTTAGGTCGAATTCTTTTCTCTCCTCACTACCTTTCCAGATTTGGCCTTGCTCTTTTTCTTTTCACTCTCTATCTTTAGCTCATTCAAATTCTTTTGATCACTCAAGTTATTTTGATCACTCAATTTTTGTAACCTCACTTGATAATAAACTTGTTTTGGTGTCATTGGAACTAGAGTGATTATCCGCTGATTGAACATGAATGAGTACTTGTTGGTGAAGCCATCATGCTGCACACATCGATCAAATTGCCATATCCTTCCCAAAAGAAGATGTCCAGCATGCATAGGTACCACATCGTACAATACTTCATCCCTATATTTTCCAATGCGAAATGGCACCACAACCTGTTTTGTAACCCTTACCTCACCACAATCATTCAACCATTGCAGTTTGTATGGACGTGGATGCTTAATTGTTGTGAGCCCTAACTTCTCAACCATGGAAGAACTAGTAACATTAGTACAACTACCACCATCAATAATAACACTACATACCTTATCTTTCACGTGGCAGCGAGTATGAAAGATTGATGAGGACAAAGGCTGGTTTTACTCAACAAATTTGATCCAAAAGAGAGCCAAGAACCGGCCCTACAACATGTCCACATTCATTGAATCGTCCACATTCAATGAACCCATACGCGTCCACATCCAATGAACCATTTGGGTGTCCATGTTCATTAAACCATTTTTGGGCGAATTTTCCAGCAAAGATTCAAGTCAAGATTCAATAACTTCAAGATTCTTCGAGAAGATTCGAAGATTTAGTCAATATTTGATTTCTTTGTAATTCTATCCTAGTTTTAGTTTTCAGTTTTAGTTTAATTCCCTATGGACGAATTTAGGTGTTCACACTAGGAAAGAGACTTTCTTGGGCTGCAAGATTAGGTGTTCACACTAGAAAGGAGCTTTTCTTGGGCTGCAAGTTTGCTTCCTTTTTAGTTACTATTCACATCACTATTCACGTGAATAGTTAATAGGAGTCTTTTCTTGGTCTCCAAGTTTGTTTCCTTTGACCTAGTTACTATTCACGTTTTTCTATTTCAGCTAGGGTTTAGGAGTCTTTTCTAATTAGGAAACTTATTTGTTCTTTGCCTATATAAGGCTGATTTGCAAGAAATAAAAGGAAGACAATTTTGATATTAAATTTGTGAGATTATTCTCCTCAAGTTCTCAAGAACTTTTTCGAACTTATCATGATTATTCTTGTGGCATTCATCCCTAACTTATCAAACGAAATCTCCATCCTCGTTTGTGGCGTCCTCAACTACACCAAGGTTCTAGCTTTTCTAAGCATAGGGTCGCGGTTCCATCCATTCCTGAAGGGTCTTGGGTCGTTTGCCATATTTGGTGTTGGGTCGCGTCACATGTTGGCGTGGTTCGTATCAGTTGGTAATCAGAGCTTAGTTTTATCAGGTTTGCCTATCCTTTTCTTGTTTTCTTAGTTAATTCCGTGAGTCTAGGTTTAGGTTTAAATTCCTTTCTTTGTTCTTGATTGTGTCTGCTGCCAATTCGTTTTAGGTTGTGTTTCAAATCCGTTCTTGCTTCAATTTCGTTTCTTATCTTGTGTTTCAAGTATGTTTTCTTGTTGAAATCCGTGTCTTGCTTTCAAGTATTTTCTTGTTTTCTCATCAAATCCGTGGGTAGGGTTAAGGTTTTCAATTAGGACAAAACCCTAATTGGTTGTGTGCTCAAATCTGAAATCTTGGTTACTTAGTCATTGTTTTCGTTTCTGAAAATCAAGAAAAGAAAAGGAACATCAAGAAAATAAAATAAAGGTCAAGAAAAGATCAAAAAAGAGAAAAAAAAAAATAGTTCGGAGCTGAAAAATCGAAAAATAGTGAACAGTAAATTTTTTTTTTTGGTTGAAATAGCCTACGAGGCCAAACGTTTCTGAAGGAAAACGACGTTCTGAGCATAACCCACAGCTAAGCTGTGGGCACCACCCTCTTAGGGCCTAATTCCGTTGGTTTCTATGAGTTTTAGGTGTTTTTGTGTTTTCCAATAGTGTTTTCTCAACTTTCCTTATTTCTCTAGGTTTCCTTCTTCGGGTTTTGTTCAATTTTCTTTGTCTAACCTTGTTTCCAGAGTCTTAGAGGTCTAAAAAAAAAAAAAAAACAAAAAAAAAAAGTCTAATTCCGAAATAGAGTAATACGCTGCTGTAGTGCCTTTCTTGGTATTCTTGGTTAGTTCTAGGGAACTTGAAGGAGAACACGAGAGGAAAAAGACAGTGTGTGAGATTATTAGAGGGTAAAAACCAAGTTGAATTTGAGTGAAACACGTGAGGGAATGTTGATTTCAATCATGGGTCATAATTAAGAGGATGACATAGACGAAGAAGGTCAACAAGCCGTTGCTCCGAACATACAGATGCAAGCTTTGGTGGGAGAGATGAGACGGATGATAAGGGCTGAATTTGATCTACTACATGAGAGGATGACTAGGGTAGAACGGAGAACACCAAGGGTGTAGCACCAGTTGCTCCAAACGCACCACGAAGGAACATGTTGCATCGAAGAAAAATTGAAGTTGTGGATGAATTTGAAGAAGAAGGGATAGATGAGGAACTTGATCGGATGTCAATAGGCAGCAATGGAAGACATAGCCGAGATAGAGAAGCTAGGAACCGTGTTGATAACAATTTGGGAAGCATCAAGATGAAGATTCCTGCTTTTCAAGGAAGGAGTGATCCTGAAGCATATCTTGAGTAGGAGAAGAAGATGGAGCTGGTTTTTGATTGTCATAACTATGTTGAACTGAAAAAGGTAAAACTTGCTGTAATTGAATTTACTGATTATGCTATTGTTTGGTAGGATCAGTTGTGCATCAATAGGAGGCGGAATGGAGATCGTCCTATTGCAACTTGGGATGAGATGAAGAGAGTGATGAGGTGACGATTTGTACCAAGTCATTACTATAGAGATTTATACCTCAAGCTACAAGGTCTTCATCAAGGTAATAAGAGTGTTGATGAGTATTACAAAGAGATGGAGATGGCTATGATTAAAGCCAATGTGGAGGAAGATCAGGAGGCAACAATGGCCAGATTCTTGAACGGGCTAAATCAAGAGATTGCTAACACTATAGAGTTGCATCATTATGTGGAATTAGAGGATTTGGTACATATGGCAATTAAAGTGGAGAAGAAACTCAAGAGGGGTGGTACACGACCAAGACAAGCACCACAATACTTGAGTGCATCACCTTTACCTTGGAGGACGAGTTACCCAAAGGATGAAGAAAATCCGTCTACTTCCAAGGCCAAGCCCGAGCTCAAACCATCCACTATTGCCATGACCTCTCAAGGTAATACAACCTCTACTATGACTCGATCTAGTGAGATTCAATGTTTTAAATATCAAGGACGAGGACACATAGCGAGCCAATGCCCAAACAAGCAAGCAATGATAGTCTTGGAAAGTGGTGAGATTGAATCTGAAGACGAAACATATTCTGATGACATGCCTATACTAGAGGACACCGCAGTAGGAACAGAGGAGTTTGGGGCATATTATGGAGAGATGCTTGGACTAGTGGCACGATGAGCCTTGATCTTGCAAGCTAAAGAAGAGGAAGAGGTAGTGCAATGTGAGAACATCTTTTATACCCACTACCACGTGAAAGATAAGGTATGTAGTGTTATTATTGATGGTGGTAGTTGTACTAACGTTGCTAATGCTTCAATGGTTGACAAGCTAGGGCTCACAACAATTAAGCATCCACGTCCATACAAGCTGCAATGGTTGAACGATTATGGTGAGGGGGTTACAAGAGAGGTTGTGGTGCCGTTTCGCATTGGAAAATATAAGGATGAAGTATTGTGTGATGTGGTACCTATGCATGCTGGACATCTTCTTTTGGGAAGGCCATGGCAATTTGATCGACGTGTGCAGCATGATGGCTTCACCAACAAATACTCATTCATGTTCAATCAACAGACAATTACTCTAGTTCTGATGACACCAAAGTGAGGTTGCAAAAATTGAGTGAACAAAAGAATCTGAGAGATCAAAAGAATATGAGAGAGCAAAAGAATGAGAGTAAAAAGAAAAGTAAGGCCGAATCTGGAGAGGAGGTAAGGAGAGAAAAGAACTCGGCCAATGAGGTAAAAACAGAGGGAAAACAAAGATATTTGTATGCAAAAGCAAGTGAGGTTAAGAGAGCTTTGATATCAAAACGGCCAATGATTGTACTTTTGTACAAATAGGCTCTTTTAAACACTAACCAACTTAACCCTACATTGCCTAGTGTTGTTGTTTCTCTCTTGCAGGATTTTGAGGATGTGTTTCCCAAGGAGATACCACATGGTCTACCACCAAGGCTGGTCTTTGAACCTGGAGGATTTGAGGACAAATCCTTTTCAAGAGGGGGGGAATGATGAGGACAAAGGCTGGTTTTACTCATCAAATTTGATCCAAAAGAGAGCCAAGAACCAGCCCTACAACATGTCCACATTCATTGAATCGTCCACATTCAATGAACCATTTGGGTGTCCATGTTCATTGAACCATTTTTTGGCAAATTTTCCATCAAAGATTCAAGTCAAGATTCTATTTTCAAGATTCAAGAACTTCAAGATTCAAGAAAAGTTTCAAGAAGATTAGAAGATTTAGTCAAGATTTGATTTCTTTGTAATTCTATCCTAGTTTTAGTTTTCAATTTTAGTTTAATTCCCTATGGACGAATTTAGGTGTTCACACTAGGAAAGAGACTTTCTTGGGCTGCAAGATTAGGTGTTCACACTAGAAATGAGCTTTTCTTGGGCTGAAAGTTTGCTTCCTTTTTAGTTACTATTCATATCACTATTCACGTAAATAGTTAATAGGAGTCTTTTCTTGGTCTCCAAGTTTGTTTCCTTTGACCTAGTTACTATTCACGTTTTTCTATTTCAACTAGGGTTTAGGAGTCTTTTCTAATTAGGAAACTTATTTGTTATTTGCCTATATAAGGCTGATTTGCAAGAAATAATAGGAAGACAATTTTGATATTAAATTTGTGAGATTATTCTCCTCAAGTTCTTAAGAACTTTTTCGAACTTATCAAGATTATTCTTGTGGCGTTCAACTCTGAATTATCAAACGAAATCTCCATCCTCGTTTGTGGTGTCCTCAACTATACCAAGGTTCAAGCTTTCCTAAGCATAGGGTCGCGGTTCCATCCATTCCTGAAAGGTCTTGGGGTCGTTCACCATATTTGGTGTTGGGTCGCGTCACATGTTGGCGTGGTTCGTATCAAAGATGTTCTCACGTTGTACTACTTCTTCCTCTTCTTTAGCTTGCAAGCTCAAAGCTCGCCATGCCACTAGTCCAAGCATCCCTCCATAATCTGCCCTAAACTCTTCTTCACCTACTTTGGTGTCCTCTAGTATGGGCATGTCATTAGATTGTGTTTCATATGTGACCTTGTCTCTGACATTTAAAGCATTTAATATCACTAGAACGAGTTGTAGGAGGGGCTGTTTTACCTTGAGAAGTCGTGGCATGGGTGGATGTTTTGGGCTTAGGCTTGACCTTGGAAGTAGACGAACTCTCCTCATTTCTTGGGTAACTTGACCTTCAAGGTAATGCACTTGAGTGTTGCGGGGCTGGCCTTGGTCGTGCACCACCCCTCTTCAATTGCTTCTCCACCTTAATTTCCATGTGCACCAAATCTTCTAACTCAACATAATGATGCAACTCAATGGTGTTAGCAATTTCTCGATTCAGCCCATTCAGAAATCTAGCCATTGTCGCCTCTAATCATAGCCATCTCCATCTCTTTGTAATACTCATCAACACTCTCATTACCTTGGTGAAGACCTTGCAGCTTGAGGTATAAGTCCCTGTAGTAATGATTGGGTACAAATCGCCTTTTCATCACTCTCTTCATCTTATCCCAAGTTACAATAGAACGTTCTCCATTCAGCCTCCTATTAATAGCATAATCACTAAATTCAATGGCAGCAACTCAGAATAGTTATGACAATCAAACACCAACTCTATCTTCTTTTCCCACTCAAGATAGGCTTCAAGGTCACTCCTTCCTTGAAATGCAGGAATCTTCATCTTGATGCTTCCTAAGTTGTTATCAACACGATCCCTACCATCTCTATCTCGGCCATGCCTTCTATTGCTGCCCACCAAAATTCTATCAAACTCTTCATCTAAACCTTCCTCATCAACTTCATCTAAACCTTCAGAAAATAAGATCAATAGAACTTATATGCATTCTCTTTTTTTTTTTTTGTTAATTCAGTGTTTATTGAATTGAAAAAAAAAGACAGTACAAAGTACTATTGGTTACAAGTTGGCTGTAGGCCAATTCAAAGAAAAACAAATGCAGACACTATCATCAGATAAACAAAAGTGATCACGACCAACCAAAATAGTGATCAACTAAAAATCGACCCCATCAGGGGGTTCTCCGTCAGAATAGTCCTCGAAAGCCTGGGATTGATCTATTTGATGAGCAGGGCCTGAGAAAGACTGGAGAATATCCTTGCGTGCTTTGTCACGCACTCTGGAATCGATCTTGCTTTTAGTACGAGTATTGAAATTATTTGAAGACTTCCTGCCTCTTTGGGCGAAAATAGCTTGAGCATTCCTATAAGCTTTTTGAGGATACTTTGGATTTTTCCTTGCTTGATCCACAAATTTACCGGATGCAGGGACAGTTGTATTCTTATTTGCAATATTTTGCTTACTTGTTGAGGCAGTACTAGGGTCACAAGGCTGCATGGTATCAATCTCATGGTTATTTGAGAAAACATCAAATCTATTCTTCATAGAAGCAATTGTAGTCAAAGATGGCTTGGTATTGTTCTTCTGAACATTGCCAGCAGTCTTCCACTCATTTTCTTTGATGGGTTGGGTAGCATTGGCAATTGGACCAGGTAAGGTTTCCTTGGGGATGGCGGTACAAGTCACCTCATTATGACCAAAGACTTTGCAATGGGAGCATTTCTTCGGTTTCCAAGTGTACTCAATTTGAACTTCATCCAGAGACCCATCGATAAGCTTCACTGAAGTTGATTTAGGAAATTCTTTTTCAGCATTCATTTCAACACAAACTCGAGCATACCCTAAGTGCCGACGAGAAGCAGTAAGAGAATCCATTTGAAGGGGGAGCCCAATGGTGCTAGCCACATAGCTGAGGCCTTCTTGATACCATAGATCCAATGGAACGTCAATAAGCTTGAGCCATATAGGGATCCGATTGCATTTCAGATTAATCAGTTGAGTACCCAGGGTCCAACACCTTAACAAGAGAGGACGGTGGTAAACATGCCAAAGTTCTTCAAGAATCAGATCGCATATAGCTTCTATCTCAAATTGAAACACAAACATACCAGATTCAGTGGATCTGATGTCCACGGGACCAAATTTCTTCCATTTTGTGTCGACCATTTTCTGGATCAAGAAGAAAGGTGGCGGTTTATCGAAGAATTGACCAATCAAACAATGTTGCCAATGAGTAGCACCAGGCAGTGAGAAAACAATCAATCATATCATTGTACTTCATTCTCATGATACTTACAAAACATGATCGGTTTACCCAAGAGATATAACATGATATAAAATTCGGTTGGACCTTGGCGAACGAAGGTATCATAAATTCACAAGACTAGTTAAGGGCATGAACTCCCACTAACCTTTCTTGTAAATTTAGATATCACCTTCAGTTATTAATGAAAATGATCTCTATCTTTTCATTTTAACCATTTCATCATAGTTACCTTTCTCTAAACAAACTATGCATGAAGGAGTTTAAATTCTATTCAGCCATAGAATTAAAACATGGTATAAGTTTAAAATCAATTTGAAAGATTTTGGTGATAAAAGATGCATTTTTAATCTTCTTTTTATAACCCAACATATCTAGACAAGTCTCATAAGCTCCATTTCTTTTAATTATTTATTTTGAACCAACTCTTTTGTCAAAAGGAATAATTAATCTATCAAACTCATTTGAATAGATATATAAAAGAATTCAAGTCTATAACTCTTGACCATTTCAAAGTTCAGGACTTTATAAGTATGAATTGGTATTTTTTAGTCATTTCATTAAATGCTAATTAAAATATAAAGGTTCGAGTTTGAAGACATTCTTTCTTCCGATACGTATTCCGACCATTTCATTACAAAGGATCAATTCCAAAATTACCCATAGTAAGAAAAGATTGATAATAGTCACTACTATTTCTAAAGAAATACTCAAACTAATCCAAACATTTATAAACATTTATCAAAATTGGGATCGCATACCAAGCTGATCCAAAACAGTCAAACCATGCAAAAACGAAGTCTACTACTCAATCCCCTCCTAATGAGAGATCTCCTGGTAAGAATGGCACAACTCAGCTCCTCCTATGTCTCCTCCTCCTCCTCCTCCTCCTCCTGCTTCTAATGTTTCTGTTTTTACTGGGCTCAACCACAGAAAGAGAGGACTCAACATGGGGATTAGGTGCTGAACCCAAATCAAGATTCTGCCAGCTAGTCAGAACATCTGGCAACTCATTCAGTGTGACCTCAATTCTATGTACGCGAAAGTCCAAGATCAAGGGAGAGTAGGATGATGGAAGAGACTGCAAGATCAAGTCCACCTGAAGTTGGGGGTTCATGATGAAACCAAATGCCTCCAGTTGAGTTACAAGTAAATCATCCTGAGGCAGTGCTGGCTCACGTCGCCACCCTCTTCAAGTCTCATACTAAAAAGCTCACAAGTTAACTTGAATCTCATGGACTGACTGCGCTCGCCAAAGGATTCCTCCAAACAATGAATGATATCTATGGTATGAGGCAGCCCCTCATAGATTCGACGCAGATCATCGCTCATTGATGAAAGAATGTATCCCCTAGCACGCACGTCATGCTGGACCCATTTATAGTACAGATGCAGTCTCATCTCTAGGAGCAAATGTCTGGACATCTAAAATATACCCAATTCTCTCAAATCAGAGGACTACCCTTAAACTTTTGTACCATTTCTCGAAGTTTGGTTCAACTAAATAATCATGATTAAAGATGGATAAAATAGGATTTATGAATGAGTAAGATTGCAGGCTAACAAGAATACATATAAAGCTATTAAATTGCAAGATAAAATAGCTACTCCCACTATTTGTTTTAAATCTCATACTCCCAAAATGAGAAAACATGAATCTATGAGAAGACTCTTAGTGGGATGACCAAGTTCCTATGATCCCATGTAATTCTCAAACCTTTGTGGCTATAATTGAAATACAAGTACCATAGGTCAACAACGCTTTGTTGTCTATTTCTATAAATAGGGTATGGTCTACTTTAGTCCCTAAATCACTTGATCTGAAACAGGTTATAATTGATTAGGTGATCAAGTTAGATTGTACCCGCCATCACTTAGTTATCCGACAAATTGAATCAATAACCTCAAGCCTTTGTGGCTATAATTGGCCGTTAGATTTTGGAAGATAACCACATCTCTATGTCCCATTCTAGCGATTTTAATAAACTTACTTTGAAACATATCCTCTACCTTTGGGTAAGAAGGATTGTATTCATTTAGGTCTTATTAAATATCCTAAGATGGCGGAGGACTACGATAAAACTCCTTTTACCATTTTTGAAAATCTAATATTTGTTTGCACGTAGGGAGTTAATATAATCTCATCCAATAATTAAGCATTCAACAAACTATAAGCTAATAATCACAATTATAACAATTTAAATAGTATGAATGCAAAGATATATGAATGGTGGATCATGGGCTTGACTTTTGGGCTTAAAGAAATAAAACTATTTTCTTAAAAAGATCTTCAACTCCTTGAAATCTCCATTGGGCTTCCAACTCCTTGGAAAAGTCCATTGGGCTTCTTTCAATCTTCTTTTGGAAAAATTACATAGAAGTCCTCACTACATAACTCTCTCAAATGGCAAAAATAAAATTGAGATTTATATCTCAAATTACAACCCAATAAACTTTTGACGCTAAACCCCAAGTCCATGATCAAATTCACCATTCTCAAAATAATAAATATGCATGATTATTCATATCAAAATATAATAATCAACACATTAATTTCTAGCATTCAAGTTTAATCTACTCATCAAACATGAAAAATAAACTAAACCAATGCCTTCTTGTATAATTATAAAACTCCTTTTATAGATGCAAGTCATAATGGCCCATTAATTCATAACCCTTTATAATTAATTATATTCACATCTAAGTCCAAAACTTTAAAGAAAAAACACAGGTCCACGGCCCATTCACACAAAGTGGCCCAATAGGTTAAAATCAAGCACAAGTAGATGTACACAAGGCCCAAGCCCAAATCATAGCAATTCAAATAACTAATTATGCAATAGGTTAAATCAATTCTCAAGAAACCCAACAATTCACTATTCCAATGCTTACTAATTAGGTTATAAACTTCACACAAGGAAACGAATTTCAAATCTAACTTTACCATGCATCTTAAGCCACTTTATGATGCAACTAAATACCATGAAATCGCATTTTCAAGTATGTCAACTTAAAAACACCGAGAAGCCCCTTAGGTGATTTGTACTACAGCCACCTAATCCGGTTAGCTAAACTATGTCATAATTACATTTTAAGGGCTTCCATACACTTCTAAGACTATCTACACATTCAAACGAATCAAATTCAACAGTTCATTTCAAAGTCCCCTTTGTAATTTAAACTAAAATTCCAATTATAGCATTCTAGGATGTTATGGCAACTAATAGAAGCATTACAACCCACATACAACTACTAAAATGCGCTCTAAAACACATTACCATACATTGCATTCTACTTAACAAGAGTTACATTGTACATACCTTGGTATTCTCTAACTCCAAACTTGCAATTAGGCTTATTTTAATACTCATTGAATACAATAGCTTTAAAACACCTTTAAATCACCAAAATCTTAACTAACTAACTAGGTATTTAACTTTAACTTATTCAATTATTGCATATCACATACTAGAGATCAAAACTTCTAAAGGATTATCGAACAAGAAGTTCTAAGCCTAACTAGTCATCAAAGACTCAAGAATTCCAAAGTACCATAAAGGGTCCGAAAAACATATGCATAAATTACTTGAATTTCTTACTCAATTCTTAGTTCATAAGTTATACTAAGCATGATTCCATCCTCATTCACTTCATTCAAGCAAATAATCAAACACTTGGTCTTCAATATATCTAATATGAAAATAACCATAACACTTCTAAACTATCAAAAGAATGCTCTTACTCACTTATGAACTCTAACATACAAGATAGATATGAAATACAACACCTAGCAACTAGTACCCCACGAAAACATGCCGATTTCCAACTCTTCTAACATAACCCTAACTTTATCAAATTAGATTTATCCATTTCAGTAAAGTGTCTGTGAAAATCGCTGCTACTGGTCAGTTTGCGCAGTTGCACGTAAATGGTTGTAACTTGAGGAATTTATATATAAATTGAGTTTCGTTTGAGGCTAGAATTATCTAAACTCGAAAAGCTTTGTTTCTATGTAAAAATTAGAAAGTTTAGAGGATCAAAACATTTGAAATAGCCTTAACACCAGAAATCAACATTTGCTCTAAACTGGCTAATCTAGCTTTTATGTAAATTTCGTTAAGTTTAGAGCACGTTTGAACAAATTAGCTAAGCATCAACTACAACATAATCAACTTGCAAAACTTGATAAACATGCTCAAGAATGCTTCCACAACATACTTCGTGACATGGATCATGTTATCTTGCATTTATAGTCTCAAGGAACATTTAACCACAAGCTAGTTAACATTAAAGAAGCAAGGGACAACAACAAAAATGCACAAAGGAGTGAATTCCCTCACCTAAACATGAAGAAGAGCATGAAGATAAGCTTAAAACCACTAATTTTCCCTTCTTTTCTTCCTTTTCCTCTTTTTTCTCTTCTTTTCTTCTTCTTCTCTTCCTCATGTTTTTTTTCTCTTTGATTTCCTCTCCTTCCATCAATTTTTCTAGAGCATTATGGCTTTGGTTTGTTGTTTAATTTAGTTGTTATGTGGCTAGCTTACATATTGGGCCACTTGGGCCTTAGTAATTATTTTGTTAAATTAATTCAAGCCGAAATGCCTATTAGTTTATTTTAAAGTTCAAAAAGCCCACTAACTATTCTTACATTATTTTTTCATGTGTTCTACTACCGATGTCATTAATTCCACTCTCTCAGAATGCGATACAATAAATTATTAATGCACATTTTAAAGAAATATAAAAAGTAATGTTAATAATTATATGGAAACAATTAATGCAACATGTAAATGTACGCAAATGATCAAAATAAGCATATTAAGATATGCAAGTAAATAAAATAACTATATGCTCGGGGTTAGGGTGTCACAGACCAGACTCGGCTGTCAACTCGGTCTTTGATACAAACCTGGTCAACATGTGCCGAGACCCAACACCAAGAATGGTAAAACAAACCCAAGATCTTTTCAAGAATGATGGAAACCGCGACCCGTTGCTTAGCAAAGCAAGAACCTTGGTATAATTGAGGACGCCACAAACGAGGATGGAAGTCTCGTTTGATAAGTCAAGGTGAACGCCACAAGAATAATCTTGATAAGTTCGAAAAGTTCTTGAGAACTTAAGGAGAATACTCTCACAAATTTAATATCAAAATCGTCTTTTTTTTATTTCTTGCAAATCAGCCTTATATAGGCAAAGAACAAATAAGTTTCCTAATTAGAAAAGATTCCTAAACCCTAGCTGAAATAGAAAAATGTGAATAGTAACTAGATCAAAGAAGTAGACTTGGAGCCCAAGAAAGACTCATTTCCTTGGAGCCCAAGAAAGTCTCCTTTTCTTGGAGCCCAAGAAAGACTCCTTCCTAGTGTGAACACCTAATTTTGTCCATATTGGACTCTAGGTAATAAACTAGAATTCAAATTAAACTAAAACTCAAACTAAGATAGAATTACAAAGAAATCAAATCTTGACCAAATCTTGAAATCTTCTTCAAACTTCTTGAAGAATCTTGAAGTTCTTGAATCTTGAAAATAGAATCTTGACTTGAATCTTTGCTGGAAAATTCGCCCAAAAGGATCAATGAATGTGGACGCCCAATTGGTTCATTGAATGTGGACGCTCAATTGGTTCATTGAATGTGGACGCTCAAGGCTGGTTCTCATCATTCCCCCCCTCTTGAGAAGGATTTGTCCTCAAATCCTCCTGGTTCAAAGACCAGCCTAGGTGGTAGACCATGTGGTATGTCCTCGGGAAACACTTCCTCAAAATCCTGCAAGAGAGAAACAACAGCACTAGGCAATTCAGAGTCAAGTTGATTAGTGTTTAAAAGATTTTGCTCTCTTCTTACTTCCTCTCCAGATTCGACCTTTTTCCCACTCTCATTCTTTTGTTCTCTCATATTCTTTTGATCACTCAAATTCTTTTGATCACTCAATTTTTGTAACCTCACTTGATCCTCATAAACTTGTTTTAGTGTCATCGGAACTAAAGTGATTGTCCGCTGATTGAACATGAATGAGTACTTGTTGGTGAAGCCATCATGCTGCACACATAGATCAAATTGCAGCTTGTATGGACGTGGATGCTTAATTGTGTTGAGCACTAGCTTTTCAATCATAGAAGCACTAGCAATGTTAGTACAACTACCACCATCAATAATAACACTACATACTTTATCTTTCACGTGGCAGCAAGTATGAAAGATGTTCTCACGTTATACTACTTCTTCTTCCTCTTTAGCATGCAAACTTAAGGCTTGTCGTGCCACTAGTCCAAGCATCTCTCCATAATCTGCCCCAAACTCCTCTTCTCCCTCTGTGATGTCCTCTAGTATGGGCATGACATCAAAATGTATTTCGTCTTCGGACTCAATCTCACCACTCTCCAAGACTACCAATGCTTGCTTGTTTGGGCATTGGCTTCCAATGTGTCCCCATCCCTGACATTTAAAACATCTAATCTCACTAGATCGAGTCATAGTAGAAGCTGATTTACCTTGGGAGGTCGTGTCATTGGTGGATTGTTTGGAATCGGGCTTGACCTTATATATTCTTTCGAACCTCTCATGTATTTGTTCAAATTCAGCTCTCATCATCCATCTCATCTCTCCCAACAAAGCTTGCATCTATAAATTTGGAACAGCAGCTTGTTGACCTCCTTCGTTAGTGTTGTCCGCTTGATTTTGAGACATGATTAATTTTCACTCCCTCACGTGTTTCACTCAACTCAATTTGGCTTTTACTCTCTATTAATCTCACACACACTGCCTTTTTTCTCTAGTGTGCTCCTTCAAGTTCCCTAGAACTAACCAAGAATACCAAGAAAGGCAATACAGCAGCGTATTACTCTATTTCAGAATCTGACTTTTTTTTGTTTTGTTTTTTTGTTTTTTTGTTTTTGTTTTGTTTGTTTTTTGTTTTTTTTCAGACCTCTAAGACTCTGGAAACAAGGTTAGACAAAGAAAATTGAACAAAACCCGAAGAAGGAAACCTAGAGAAATAAGGAAAGTTGAGAAAAATCTAATAGAAAACACTAAAATGCCCAAAACTCATACTAAACGATGGAATTTAGCCCTAAGAGGGTGGTGCCCACTTTGTTGTGGGTTATGCTCAGAACATCGTTTACATTCATAAAAGCTTGGCTGTGAAGGCTAATTCAACAAAAAAAAGTTTTTTACTGTTCACTGTTCACTATTTTGCTTTTTTTTTTTTTTTTTTTCAGCTCCGAAATTTTTTTTTCTTGACTTTTCTTGAAGTTTCTTTTCTTGATTTTCAGAAACAAACACAATGAGCATGTAACTAAGACTTTGAATTTAGAAGCACAAGAAACCCTAATTCAAGAATCTAGGGTTTGGCCAATGGAAAGTTAAACAAGAACGAAATTGCAGCAGGAAAATGGAATTGAAGCAAGAAAACGGAATTGAAATCAACCTAAAATGAATTAGCAGCAAGACACAATCAAGAACAAAGAAAGGAATTTAAACCTAGACCTAGACTCACGGAATTAACTAAGAAAACAAGAAAAGGATAGGCAAACCTGATAAACCTAAGCTTTGATACCAACTGATACAAACCTGGTCAATATGTGCCGAGACCCAACACCAAGAATGGTAAAACAAACCCAAGATCTTTTCAAGAATGATGGAAACCGTGACCCGTTGCGTAGCAAAGCAAGAACCTTGGTATAATTGAGGACACCACAAACGAGGATGGAAGTCTCGTTTGATAAGTCAAGGTGAACGCTACAAGAATAATCTTGATAAGTTCGAAAAGTTCTTGAGAACTTAAGGAGAATACTCGCACAAATTTAATATCAAAATCGTCTTTTTTTTATTTCTTCCAAATCCGCCTTATATAGGCAAAGAACAAATAAGTTTCCTAATTAGAAAAGATTCCTAAACCCTAGCTGAAATAGAAAAATGTGAATAGTAACTAGATCAAAGAAGTAGACTTGGAGCCCAAGAAAGACTCATTTCCTTGGAGCCCAAGAAAGTCTCCTTTTCTTGGAGCCCAAAAAAGCCTCCTTCCTAGTGTGAGCACCTAATTTTGTCCATATTGGACTCTAGGCAATAAACTAGAATTCAAATTAAACTAAAACTCAAACTAAGATAGAATTACAAAGAAATCAAATCTTGACCAAATCTTGAAATCTTCTTTAAACTTCTTGAAGAATCTTGAAGTTCTTGAATCTTGAAAATAGAATCTTGACTTGAATCTTTGCTGGAAAATTCGCCCAAAAGGTTCAATGAATGTGGACGCCCAATTGGTTCATTGAATGTGGATGCTTCAATTGGTTCATTGAATGTGGACGCTCAATTGGTTCATTGAATGTGGACGCTCAAGGCTGGTTCTCATCAGTCTTCTTCTTCTCAAACCTCGATGCTGCCACAATAGTCTCCGAGTATGTAGTAAAGTGATGAGTAGACAAAAGAAGTTGTCTGTCTGGCCTTAACTGATGAGGACATCAAGGCTGCTAGGAATGTTCTAGATCCAATGCAAGTGCCAGTTGGTCCAGTGACAAGAGCTCGCGCTAAAAGGTTAAAGGAAGAGCTGAATAACTTGGTTCAGAAAGTTCTACAACAAGAGGAAAGCGTGTTGGCTAGTAGGGTTGAAGAAAGGCTGGTTTTACTCCTAGAAGTTGATCCACAAGAAAGCCAAGATCTAGCCATACACGTCCACATTCAATGAATCATTTAGAAGTCCACATTCAATGAACCAATTGGGCGTCCACATTCATTGAACCATCTGGGCGAAATTTCTAGCAAAGATTCAAGTCAAGATTCTATTTTCAAGATTCAAGAACTTCAAGATTCTTCAAGAAGTTTCAAGAAGATTCGAAGATTTAGTCAAGATTTGATTTCTTTGTAATTCTATCCTAGTTTTAGTTTCAGTTTTAGTTAATTCTCTATGGACGAATTTAGGTGTTCACACTAGGAGAAAGACTTTCTTGGGCTGCAAGATTAGGTGTTCACTCTAGGAAGAAGTTTTTCTTGGGCTGCAAGTTTGTTTCCTTTGACCTAGTTACTATTCACGTTTTCCTATTTGAGCTAGGGTTTAGGAGTTCTTTTACAAATAGGAAACTTATTTGTCTTTGCCTATATAAGGTGGATTTGCATGAAATAAAAGGAAGACAATTTTGATATTAAATTTGTGAGATTATTCTCCTCAAGTTCTCAAGAAATTTTTTGAACTTATAAAGATTATTCTTGTGGTGTTCATCCTTGACTTATCAAACGGGTTTTCCATCCTCGTTTGTGGCGTCTTCAACTATACCAAGGTTCTAGCTTTGCTAAGCATAGGGTCGCAATTCCATCAAATCCTGAAAGGTTTTGGGGTCGTTTGCCATATTTGGTGTTGGGTCACGTCACATGTTAACGTGGTTCGTATCAGTTGGTATCAGAGCATAGGTTTATCAGGTTTGCCAATCCTTTTCTTGTTCGTTAATTCTGTGAGTCTAGGTCTAGGTTTTAATGCCTTTCTTCGTTTTTGATTGTGTCTTGCTTCCAATTCGGTTTAGGTTGTGTTTCAATTTCGTTTTTGCTTCAATTTCGTTTCTTGTCTTGTGTTTCAATTCTGTTTTCTTGTTGAAATCCGTTTCTTGCTTTCAAGTCTTTTCTTGTTTATCTCACCAAATCCGTGGGTAGGGTTAGGGTTTTCAATTAGGACAAAACCTTAGTTGGTTGTGTGCTCAAATCTGAAATCTTGGTTACTTAGTCATTGTTTTCGTTTCTGAAAATCAAGAAAAAGAACATCAAGAAAAGAAAAGATCAGAAAAAAACAACAAAATAGTGAACAGTAAATTTTTTTTGGAGAATTATTATTATTATTATATTTTTGATAATTCGGTGAAAATTTATTGAAATCCAAAGGAGATGGTATAAGTACATGGATGTTGACAAACATCGTCAAAACAAGATCAAGACAGGTAATCAGAAAAGAATCAGTCCAACAAGGACTGAAAGAACAAAAGTCAAGAAAACCAAAAACACAAAAGGATAATAGAAAACAAATCTCCTTAATGAGCTTTCCGATCAAGGGGCCTTCCATTAAAAATGGCTTGGACTGCCTTAGTGTAATCGAAAGAAGTTGATGCCTTGGAAGTAGAGGCATTGTTGAAAGAGTTGTCAACAACATGAACGGTAGAGATGGCTTTGCCAATATTATGCGTAGTTACCTTATCCTTAGAACCTTGAGATGGGTACGGGGTGACTGAAATATGCGAAGTAGGCTGATGTACATTAACCCGGTTAGGGATGTTGACCTTTCGAACATTGGTATTTTTGTGGAAAACACCAGTGCCTGCAGTTTGATTCTCAACAATCATGGACTTATTAAAATTTAACTCACAAGCATCAATTTGATCACCATGAACATCATCAATGTCAAGAGCATTAAATCTGTTATTGCTAACCAGATTCTCACCAAATTTTTCTGAAGGACTTTTCTGAAGGGAAACGATGATCTGAGCATAACCCACTGCTATGCTGTGGGCATCACCCTCTTAGGGCCAAATTCCTTTATTTTCTATGAGTTTTAGATGTTTTGTGTTTTCCAATAGGGTTTTCTCAACTTTTCTTATTTTTCTAGGTTTCCTTCTTCGGGTTTTGTTTAATTTTCTATCTCTAACCTTGTGTCCAGAATCTTAGAGGTCTGAAAAAAAAAAGTTAGATTCCGAAATAGAGTAATATGCTGCTTTAGTGCCTTCCTTGGTATTCTTGGTGAGTTCTAGGGGAACTTGAAGGAGAATACTATAGGAAAAAGGAATATTAGAGGGTAAAAGCCATATTGAGTTGAGTGTAACACTTGAGGACAGATTTTAATAATGTCTAATAATCAAGAGGGAAATGCAAACGAAGGTGTTCAACAACCAGTTGGACAGAATTTACAGATGCAGGCGTTGATGGGAGAGATGAGACGGATGATGAGGGCTGAATTGGAACAAATACATATGAGGTTGGATAGAGTAGAAGATAGAGCACAACAAGGGCAGCCACAAGTTGCTCAAAATGCACCAAGGAGGAACAGGTTGCAGCAAAGAGTTGAAGATGTTGATGAGATCGATGAGGAAGGTTTAGATGAAGACTTTGATAGAATTTTGGTGGGCAGCAATAGAAGACATGGCCGAGTTAGAGATGCTAGGGATCGTGTTGATCGTGTTGATAACAACTTAGGAAGCATCAAGATGAAGATTCCTGCGTTTCAAGGAAGGAGTGATCCTGAAGCCTATCTTGAGTGGGAAAAGAAGATAGATTTGGTGTTTGATTGCCACAACTATTCTGAGTTGAAAAAGGTTTCAATAGGAGGCGGAATGGAGAACATCCTGTGGCAACTTGGGATGAGATGAAGGGATGAGGAGGCGATTTGTACCCAGTCATTACTATAGGGACTTATACCTCAAGCTGCAAGGTCTTTCATCAAGGTAATAAAAGTGTGGATGATTATTACAAAGAGATTGAGATGGCTATGATTAGAGCCAATGTAGAGGAAGACCGGGAGGCGACAATGGCGAGATTTCTAAATTGGCTGAATCGAGAAATTGCTAACACCATTGAGTTGCATCATTATGTTGAGTTAGAAGATTTGGTGCATATGGCAATTAAGGTGGAGAAGCAATTGAAGAGGGGTGGTTCATGACCAAGGCCAGCCCCGCAACACTCAAGTGCATCACCTTGGAGGACGAGTTACCCAAGAAAGAAGGAGAGTTCGTCTACTTATAAGGTCAAGCCTGAGCCTAAAACATCCACCCATGCTGCGACCTCTCAAGGTAAAACAGCCCCTCCTACAACTCGTTCTAGTGATATTAAATGCTTTAAATGTCAGGGACGAGGTCACATAGCTAGCCAATGTCCAAACAAGAGGGCAATGGTAGTTTTGGAAAGTGGGGAGATTGAGTCTGAAGATGAAACGCAATCTGATGACATGCCCATACCAAAGGACACCGAAGTAGGTGAAGAAGAGTTTGGGGCAGATTATGGAGAGATGCTTGGACTAGTGGCATGACGAGCTTTGAGCTTGCAAGCTAAAGAAGAGGAAGAAGTAGTACAACGTGATAATATCTTTCATACTCGCTGCCACATGAAAGATAAGGTATGTAGTGTTATTATTGATGGTGGTAGTTGTACTAACGTTGCTAGTGCTTCTATGGTGGAAAAGCTAGGGCTCATAATAATTAAGCATCCACGTCCATACAAGCTGCAATGGTTGAATGATTGTGGTAAGGTAAGGGTTACAAAATAGGTTGTGGTGCCATTTCGCATTGGAAAATATGAGGATGAAGTATTGTATGATGTGGTACCTATGCATGCTGGACATCTTCTCTTGGGAAGACCATGGCAATTTGATCGACGTGTGCAGCATGATGGCTTCACCAACAAGTACTCTTTCATGTTCAATCAGCGGACAATCACTCTAGTTCCAATGACACCAAAACAAGTTTATGAGGATCAAGTGAGGTTACAAAAATTAAGTGATCAAAAGAACTTGAGTGAACAAAGAATTTGAGTGAGCAAAAGATTGAGAGTGAAAAGAAAAAGGACAAGGCCGAATCTGGAAAGATAGTGAAGAGAGAAAAGAATTCGGCCAAGGAGGTAAAAACAGAGGGAAAACAAAGAAATTTTTATGCAAAAGCAAGTAAGGTCAAGAGAGCTTTGATTTCAAAACGGCCGATGATTGTACTCATGTACAAGGAGGCTCTTTTAAACACTGGCCAACTTGATTCTGCATTGCCTAGTATTGTTGTTTCCCGAGGAGATACCACATGGTCTACCACCTCTTCGAGGGATTGAACATCAGATAGATTTCATACCTGGAGCATCAATTCCAAATCGTCCAACTTATAGGAGCAATCCAGAGGAGAAGAAGGAGCTTCAAAGGCAAGTCGAAGAGTTGATGGAGAAAGGGTATGTGAAAGAAAGCATGAGTCCTTGTGTAGTTCCTGTAATTTTAGTACCTAAGAAGGATGGGTCATGGAGGATGTGTGTTGATTGCCGAGCCATCAATAACATAACAGTAAAGTATAGACATCCTATTCCTCGCTTAGATGATATGTTAGATGAATTGCATGGTTCTTGTGTGTTTTCTAAAATTGATCTTAAGAGTGGATATCATCAAATAAGAGTGAAAGGAGACGAATGGAAAACAGCATTTAAAACTAAATATGGATTGTATGAGTGGTTAGTCATGCCCTTTGGTTTAACTAATGCACCTAGTACTTTCAAGCGCTTAATGAATCATGCTTTTCGTGCTTTCATTGGTAAGTTTGTTGTAGTTTATTTTCATGATATTCTGGTTTATAGCAAGAGTTTGCATGAACATGTCTCACATTTAAATTCGGTTTTTGATGTGCTTAGAAAGGATGATGAGGACATCAAGGCTCTACAAATCGTTCAAAAAAAGAGCCAGGAATTAGTCGTCCACATTCTTTGAACCATCCACATTCATTGAATCGTCCATGTTCATTGAACCATTTGGGCAAATTTTCCAACAAAGATTCAAGTCAAGATTCTATTTTCAAGATTCAAGAACTTCAAGATTCTTCAAAAACTTTCAAGAAGATTCGAAGATTTAGTCAAGATTTGATTTCTTTGTAATTCTATCCTAGTTTTAGTTTAATTCGCTATGGACGAATTTAGGTGTTCACACTAAGAAAAAGACTTTCTTGGGCTGCAAGATTAGGTGTTCACACTAGAAAGGAGTATTTTCTTGGTCTCCAAGTTTGTTTCCTTTGACCTAGTTACTATTCACGTTTTCCTATTTGAGCTAGGGTTTAGGAGTTCTTTTTCTAATAGGAAACTTATTTGTCTTTGCCTATATAAGGCGGATTTGCATGAAATAAAAGTTAGACAACTTTGATATTAAATTTGTGAGATTATTCTCCTTAAGTTCTCACGAACTTTTTCGAACTTATCAAGATAATTCTTGTGGCGTTCAACTTTGACTTATCAAACGAGATCTCCATCCTTGTTTGTGGCGTCCTCAACTATACCAAGGTTCTAGCTTTGCTAAGCATAGGGTCGCTGTTCCATCGATTCCTGAAGGGTCTTGGGTTGTTTGCCATATTTGGTGTTGGGTCGAGTGACATGTTGGCCTGGTTCATATCACTTGGGCTGATTTCGTGAAAGAGTTTCGGGACAAGTACATTTCTGAGGTGACCCAAGAAAAGAGAGAAGAAGAATTTGTGACGTTGAGGCAGGGCAACATGACTAAAGCTCAGTAGGAGTCCACATTTGACAGACTTTCTCACTATATGCCCGAACTAGTGCAGTTGAAAAGACGGAGGTTACAGAGGTTCATCCAGGGGTTAATGATACGAACCACGCCAACATGAGACGTGACCCAACACCAAATATGGCAAATGACCCCAAGACCTTTCAGGATTGGATGGAACAGCGACCCTATACTTAGCAAAGCTAAAACCTTGGTATAATTGAAGATGCCACAAACGAGGATGAAAAACCTATTTGATAAGTCAAGGATAAACGCCACAAGAATAATTTTGATAAGTTCGAAAAAGTTCTCGAGAACTTGAGGAGAATAATCTCACAAATTTAATATCAAAATTGTCTTCCTTTTATTTCATGCAAATCCGCCTTATAGGCAAAGACAAATAAGTTTCCTATTTGAAAAAGAACTCCTAAACCCTAGCTCAAATAGGAAAATGTGAATAGTAACTAGGTCAAAGGAAACAAACTTGCAGCCCAATAAAAACTCCTTTCTAGTATGAACACCTAATCTTACAGCCCAAGAAAGTCTTTTTCCTAGTATGACACCTAAATTCGTCCATAGAGAATTAACTAAAATTGAAACTAAAACTAGGATAGAATTACAAAGAAATCAAATCTTGACTAAATCTTCGAATCTTCTTGAAACTTCTTGAAGAATCTTGAAGTTCTTGAATCTTGAAAATAGAATCTTGACTTGAATCTTTGCTAGAAAATTCATCTAGATGGTTCAATGAATGTGGACGCCCAATTGGTTCATTGAATAGGGACTTCTAAATGATTCATTGAATGTGGACGTGTATGGCTGGATCTTGGCTTTCTTGTGGATCAACTTGTAGGAGTAAAACCAGCATTTCTTCATCCCTACTAGCCAACACGCTTTCCTCTTGTTGTAGAACTTTCTGAACCTTCAGCTCTTTCTTGAACCTTTTAGCGCGAGATCTTGTCACTGGACCAACTAGCACTTGCATTGGATCTGGAACATTCCTAGCAGCCTTGATGTCCTCATCATTCCCCTCCTCTTGAGAAGAATTTGCCCTCAAATCGTCACCTACATCAAAAGGACTTAAATCAGTAACATTGAAAGTAGTACTAACACTATACTCACCTGGCAAATCAAGTTTGTAGGCATTGTCATTGATCCGCTCGAGGACTTGAAAAGGAGAAGGTAGCAACATAGAACGTCTTTGTGCTAGAAATCTTTCTTTCATCATGTGTACCCACACCCAATCTCTAGGCTCAAAGACCAGCTTGCGACGTCCCTTGTTAGCTTGCTCAGCATATTGCTCAGTTCTCCTCTCAATGTTGAGTCGAGCTCGCTCATGGAGTTGTTTCACAAATTCTGCCTTCTTTCATTCTTATCTGATGATATCCACGCTTAAGATCAATTTTAGAAAACACACAAGAACCATGCAATTCATCTAACATATCATCTAAGCGAGGAATAGGATGTCTATACTTTACTGTTATGTTATTGATGGCTCGGCAATCAACACACATCCTCCATGACCCATCTTTCTTAGGTACTAAAATTATAGGAACTGCACAAGGACTCATGCGTTCTTTCACATACCCTTTCTTCATCAACTATTCGACTTGCCTTTGAAGTTCCTTCGTCTCCTCTGGGTTGCTCCTATAAGCTGGATGATTTGGAATTGATGCTCCAGGTACGAAATCTATTTGATGTTCAATCCCTCAAAGAGGTGGTAGACCATTTGGTATCTCCTCAGGAAACACATCCTCGAAATCCTGCAAGAGAGAAACAACAATACTAGGCAATGCAGAATCAAGTTGGTCAGTGTTTAAAAGAGCCTCCTTGTACATGAGTACAATCATCGGCTGTTTTGAAATCAAAGCTCTCGTGACCTTACTCGCTTTTTCATAAAAATTTCTTTGTTTTCCCTCTGTTTTTACCTCTTTGGCCGAATTCTTTTCTCTCTTCACTATCTTTCCAGATTCGGCCTTGTCCTTTTTCTTTTCACTCTCAATCTTTTGCTCACTCAAATTCTTTTGTTCACTCAAGTTCTTTTGATTACTCAATTTTTGTAACCTCACTTGATCCTCATAAACTTGTTTTGTTGTCATTGGAACTAGAGTGACTGTTGGCTGATTGAACATGAAAGAGTACTTGTTGGTGAAGCCATCATGTTGCACACGTCGATCAAATTGCCATGGTCTTCCTAAGAGAAGATGTCCAGCATACATAGGTACCACATCACACAATACTTCATCCTTATATTTTCCAATGCGAAATGGCACCACAACCTGTTTTGTAACCCTTACCTCACCACAATCATTCAACCATTACAACTTGTATGGACGTGGATGCTTAATTATTGTGAGCCCTAGGTTTTCCACCATAGAAGCACTAGCAACGTTAGTACAACTACCACCATCAATAATAACACTACATACCTTATCTTTCACGTGTCAGCGAGTATGAAAGATGTTCTCACCTTGTACTACTTCTTCCTCTTCTTTAGCTTGCAAGCTCAAAGCTCGTCATGCCACTAGTCCAAGCATCTCTCCATAATCTGCCCCAAACTCTCCTTCACCTACTTCGGTGTCCTCTGGTATAGGCATGTCATCAGAATGAGTTTCATCTTTAGATTCAATCTCCCTACTTTCCAAAACTACCATTGCCCTCTTGTTTGGACATTGGCTAGCTATGTGACCTCGTCCCTGGCATTTAAAGCATTTAATATCACTAGAACGAGTTGTAGGAGGGGCTGTTTTACCTTGAGAAATTGTGGCATGGGTGGATGTTTTGGGCTCGGGCTTGACCTTGGAAGTAGACGAACTCTCCTTCTTTCTTGGGTAACTCGACCTCCAAGGTGATGCACTTGAGTGTTGCGGGGCTGGTCTTGGTCGTGAACCACCCCTCTTCAATTGCTTCTCCACCTTAATTTCCATATGTACCAAATCTTCTAATTCAACATAATGATGCAACTCAATGGTGTTAGCAATTTCTCGATTCAGTCCATTCAGAAATCTAGCCATTGTCGCCTCCCGATCTTTCTCTACATTGGCTCTAATCATAGCCATCTCCATCTCTTTGTAATAATCATCCACACTTTTATTACATTGATGAAGACCTTGCAGCTTGAGGTATAAGTCCCTGTAGTAATGACTAGGTACAAATAGCCTCCTCATCACTCTCTTCATCTCATCCCAAGTTGCAACAGGATGTTCTCCATTCCGCCTCCTATTGATACACAATTGATCCCACAACACAATAGCATAATCAGTAAATTCAATTGCACCAAGTTTTATCTATTTCAACTCAGAATAGTTGTGGTAATCAAACACCAACTCTATCTTCTTTTCCCACTCAAGATAGGCTTCAGGATCACTCCTTCCTTGAAATGCAGGAATCTTCATCTTGATGCTTCCTAAGTTGTTATCAACACGATCAACCCGATCCCTAGCATCTCTATCTCTAAGTTGCCCACCGAAATTCTATCAAACTCTTCATCTAAACCTTTCTCATCGATCTCATCAACTTCATCAACATCTTTAACTCTTTGCTGCAACCTGTTCCTCCTTGGTGCATTTTGAGCAACTTGTGGCTGCCCTTGTTGTGCTCTATCTTCTTCTCTATCCAACCACACATGTATTTGTTCCAATTCAGCCCTCATCATCTGTCTCATCTCTCCCAACAAAGCTTGCATCTGTAAGTTCGGAACAGCGGCTTGTTGACCTTCTTCGTTTATGTCATCCTCTTGATTATGACCCATGATTGAAATCAACACTCCCTCACGTGTTTCACTTAAATTCAACTTGGCTTTTACCCTCTAATAATCTCACACATTCTGCCTTTTTCCTCTCGTATTCTCCCTTTAGTTTGTTTGAAACTAATCAACACTATCAAGAATAACCAAGCAGCGAAACAATTCTGTCACGGAATCTGAATTTTCATTTTTTTTTGGCAAACAGGTCTTTAAGACGTGGAGAACAAGATTAGAACAAAGAATTAAGAAAAAAAAAACAAGAAAAAGAAGTCTAGAGAAATAAGAAAATCTATGCGAAAAACACAAAAAAAACCTAAAAAACACCTAGTAAACGATCAAATTTGGCCAAAAGAGGGTGGTGCTCACTGCTTGGCAGTAAGTTATGCTCATAACGTCATTTCCCTTCAGAAAAGTTTGGTCTTGAAGGCTGAGTCAACAAAATATTTTTTTCAAACCTTCACTATCTTTTTTTTTCCCCTTTTTGTTTGTTTTTCTTTCTTTTCTTGACTTTTCTTTTCTGTTTTTTTTTCTTTTCTATAAACGAAACACAATACGCAAGTCACAAGAATTCAAATTTAGAAGCACAAGAAACCTTAGTTCATGTTTCTAGGGTTTGGCTAATTGAAAGCAAGGAACGGAATTGAAAAACAAGACTCAAGTAACATAATACAATACTCAAGACATGGAATTGACACAAGACTCAATCAAGAACGAAGAAAGAAAATTGAAACCAAAATTAGACACACGAATTTGACCAAGAAAACAAGAAAAAGGATAGGCAAACCTGATAAACCTAAGCTCTGATACCAACTGATACGAACCACGCCAACATGTGACGCGAGCCAACACCAAATATGCCAAACGACCCAAGACCCTTCAGGAATGGATGGAACCGCGACCCTATGCTTAGCAAAGCTAGAACCTTGGTATAGTTGAGGACGCCACAAATGAGGATGCAGATCTCGTTTGATAAGTCAGAGTTGAATGCCACAAGAATAATCTTGATAAGTTCGAAAAAGTTCTTGAGAACTTAAGGAGAATAATCTCACAAATTTAATATCAAAGTTGTCTTTACTTTTATTTCATGCAAATCCGCCTTATATAAGCAAAGACAAAATAAGTTTCCTATTTGAAAAAGAACTCCTAAACCCTAGCTCAAATAGGAAAACGTGAATAGTAACTAGGTCAAAGGAAACAAACTTGGAGACCAAGAAAATACTCCTTTCTAGTGTGAACACCTAATCTTGTAGCCCAAGAAAGTCTTTTTCCTAGTGTGAACACCTAAATTCGTCCATAGGGAATTAAACTAAAACTAAAACTAAAACTAGGATAGAATTACAAAAAAATCAAATCTTAACTAAATCTTCAAATCTTCTTGAATTCTTACTTCTTGAAGAATCTTGAAGTTCTTGAATCTTGAAAATAGAATCTTGACTTGAATCTTTGCTGGAAAATTCGCCCAAATGGTTCAATGAATGTGGACGCCTAGTTGGATTTCTTGTGGATCTACATGGAGGAGTAACACCAGCCTTTCTTCATCTCTACTAGACAACACTCTTTCCTCTTGTTGTAGAACTTTCTCAACCAAATTATTCAGCTCTTCCTTGAACGTTTTAGCGCGGGCTCTTGTCACTGGACCAACTGGCACTTGCATTGAATCTGGAACATTCCTAGCAGCCTTGATGTCCTCATCACCAAGTATGTTGCACATTCTTACCACCCCATCTCAAACTCATTGTCCGCCACCACTTCTCGGCATCATCATCGAGCCGGAACACAGCAAATGAGATTCTCCTCTCATAAGCATACTCTAGAGCAGTAAAAATCTTCTCTATCCGACCCAAATGTAATTCCGCTTGCTTATCATCTGGCCTTCCAAGAAATCTAGTAGGCCCATGTTTCAGATTTTTCTCAAGCTGATTACTATTACATTTACTACTACTTTCAACCCTATTACCTGCATTCCCGGGATTGCCAGCCGGATTATTCCTCTCTTGCGTCTACTCTAATAAGACCTGTGTTATCTGGTTGATTGCAGTTGCCATCTGTTCATTAATAGTCTGCTGATCTGGTTCTGCTGCCCCTGAACCTAAACACTGACCTCTAGTTTGACAACGGGGCCCCATGGGTGATAACTAGAATGCAAACATGTTATGATAGGTAAGTAAATAGTTCACAGATATTCACATAAAGAACAATAATCATATAAGTAGGTTATAAGTAAATAAAGTCACATAAGCAACAACTGTGCAAATAAACAATTACACGTCATTCACATTAATTACGTCATTCATATCTCATTCATTTAGCACACAAGTCATTAATCACACAGGCACGTTAATCATATAACTCACATTAATCACATAAACACTTTGAACACATAAGCACATCAAGCACGTTAACCACATCTAGTTCACTTAACACATAAGACATGCAAACACTCTTTCAAATCACATTCACATTAAGACTCTACTCGACAGTCCGAAGACCCTATCCTGGCCTACGAGCTATCTAAGCTTTGATACCACTAAATGTAACGGCCCAACTCGACCCCTCATAGGATTCAAGTCAAGACGCGACAGAAAAATTCGGCATGGTACCGCCTGTAACTAGACACAAGACCGAATATAAACTTGTACACATAAACTTTCCACAACAACATATAATCCACAACCAATCATATATAAGCCATTCACATGCATTCCAAGTACCATGCCGTCCATCTCACTACACTTCACCTCATATTACAACCAAGAGTTCAAAATAGCTATACAAGTCTAGCACTAATATACATAACAAAAGGAGGCTATACAATTTAATCCTGTAAACTTTAGGATAACTAACTAGCAAAATACATTAAAAGTTCTCAAAACTATAAAAGAAATTATTTAACATATATAACAAATACACCAACACCAAGTAATCACGCAGCGGGCTTATCCGTATCATCAGTAGGCACGTATTCCATGTAGGCTAAGTCTGGATCACCTGAAAGGTTGGAAAAGAGGGTGAGCTAACCGACACATAGCTTAGTGAGGGAGGAAAATGCAGGGAGTTTTGAAAACCATTTTATCCTTTCGTAATCATACCATGCACATCAAAGCAATAAAATAATCATTAATAACCCTATTCATGATGCTCTATTGTGTGTGACCTTCTAGATTCATGACCGTATAGCGATGAGTGATACGAACCTGGTCAACATGTGCTGAGACCCAATACCAAGAATGGTAAAACAAACCCAAGATCTTTTCAAGAATGATGGAGACCGCGACCCGTTGCTTAACAAAGCAAGAACCTTGGTATAAGGAAGATGATGGAGACCGCGACCCGTTGCTTAGCAAAACAAGAACCTTGGTTTGGTGAAGACGCCACAAACGGGGATGGAAATCCGCTTGATAAGTCAAGGTTGAATGCCACAAGGAATCCCTTGATAAGTTCGAAAGAGTCTCTTGGAGAACTCAAAGCACTAGTGGTGATCCCCACATGGGACCACAAACAACTTTTGGCATCAATGCCGTGAGCCATGGGGAGGATTTGGTTGAAAATGATACTCATTTGTCTAGTGGAAAACATCCAACCCCACCTCCATGTGAAGACAATGACAACGTGCATCTAATTCAAAATTCTGATTCCTTGCATTCTAATGCTGTGAATAATCAAACTATATTGTATGCGTCCTATGTGAATCCAGCTAATCACGTGGCTTCTGATGGAGGTTACCACAATGCCGTGGGCGACTATGCTGGAAAAAACCAAGTGGCGGACATCAATCTTCCAAATCAAATTACTCTTGATCAAGTGAGTCACCATCATGAAGGATTGGGTAATCAAGTCAAGAATTCAGATTTACATCTCCATAATGCATGGGCCACCCCACGTTTTCCTCTTGAGCATTCAGCCAACACTGATCAATTTCAAGACAATATCCATGCTAATACTTCATTCTTTGACCAATTTCCGTCGGTCCAGCAAGCTAACAACCTTGGTGTTAAGAATTCAGCAACTTTGGGACATCAACCTATTCATCACTCTCCTAATTTTGTCACAAACAACTGGCAAAAACACTTTCTGGGTGAATTAAATGTTTCACTCAAGCTGAACTTCTTTGGGAATTTTAAAAACAAAGATGGGACAACCATTGCTGTCCCTCCAGAAAGCGTCTTTCATGCAGGTGCTCAACATTGGAATTCCTGTTTTATTGGTCAGTTTATTGGCAAACCTCCCCCTTTCTTCTTAATTAAGAGAATGGTCGATACTCAATGGAAGAAATTTGGTCATGTTGAGATTCAATCTAATGAGTCTGGGTTGTTTGTGTTCCGATTTGAATCTCAAGAGTTTTGTGATAGTGTGATGCAAGAGCTTTGGCATGTTCACCATCATCCCCTTCTCCTTAGACGTTGGGAAATTGGTCTCCAACTCATCAAGCTCAACTGTGAACGAGTGCCAATCTGGTTAAAATTGAGAAATGTTCCGCTTGATTTACTTAACAATGATGGTCTCAGTTTCGTTTCAAGCACAATTGGCCTCCTTCTTTAGATGGATTCGAAAACTGCCTCACGGTCACATCTTGGTTATGCAAGAGTATGTGTGGAAATGAATATTCTAAAGGATCTCCCAGATAGGACATATGTCGAACTCCCTAATGGGGAAGAGGCTGAGATTCTAATCGAATTTGATTGGAAACCACAGAAATGTACTTTTTGTAATGTTGCAGGTCATGACACTTCCAATTGTCCTAATTCTCCAGACAATCGGGTTGAGGATAAACCTTCAGGCACCAATTTAGAATGGAATGAAGCAGATAAAAAGCATAGGAGGAGACGCGGTGCCTCACGTCAAAAAGAGCATCTGGTTAGCAATAATAGATTTAATATACTTAACTCAGATGAAGCTCATAGAGATCATGGTGATCGATGAACGTTCCCAGGAAAATTTTTCTAAGTCTAAGACTATAGAGAATAAAACTGCTGGAACAGGTGTTTTTCACAAAAAAACCAATGTCCAAAAGGTGACCATCCCTACACAGGCACATGTACAACAACATACTTCTCACATTTCGGTTACTCCGTACCCATCTCAAGGTTCTAAGGATAAGGTTTCTACACATACTTTTGGCAAAGCCATCTCTACCAATCATGCTGCTGGCAACTCTTCCAACACTGCATCTACATCCAAGGCGATACCTTCCTTTGATTATACTAGGGCAGTTCAAGGCATGTTCAACAGAAGAGCCCCTGATCGAAGAACCCACTAACGAGATTTTCCTTTGTTTTCTTGTCTTTTTGTTCTTTCTGTCCTTGTTTGGACTAATTCTCTTCTGGTTTCATTGATCTTGTTTTGATGCTGTTTGTCAACAATCTTGTCCTTGTACCACTTCCTTTGGATATCAATAAAACTCCCACTGAATTAACAAAAAAAAAAAGGAGAATAATCTCACAATTTAATGAATCAAAACTGTCTCCCCTTTATTATCACAAAAATCAGCCTTATATAGGCAAAGAACAAATATGTTTCCTTTTTGGAAAAGAACTCCTAAACCCTAACATGAATAGTGTTTCGTGAATAGTAACTAGGTCAAAGGAAACAAACTTGGAGACCAAGAAAAGACTCCTATTCACTATTCACGTGAATAGTGATGTGAATAGTAACTAAAAAGGAAGCAAACTTGCAGCCCAAGAAAAACTCCTTTCTAGTGTGAACACCTAACCTTGCAGCCCAAGAACGTCTCTTTCCTAGTGTGAACACCTAAATTCGTCCATAGGGAATTAAACTAAAACTGAAAACTAAAACTAGGATAGAATTACAAAGAAATCAAATCTTGACTAAATCTTCAAATCTTCTTGAAACTTCTTGAAGAATCTTGAAGTTCTTGAATCTTGAAAATAGAATCTTGACTTGAATCTTTGCTGGAAAATTCGCCCATAAGGTTCAATGTACTTGGACTCTTAAGGCTGGATCTCTTCAATGAGGGACCATTAAATATGTCCCGACCAAAATGAGGACCATGACAAGATTAAATCCACTAACTCGATTCAATGCATAGATCTAATCGACGGAACGAGAGATGACACTATGGAAAAACCCCTTTCCATCAATCACGCCTTGGCCAAGGACTTCCTTGTTCTACGACCGCAATAAGATCGCATTGGACATTGCCTCACGCCGGAGGTTAACAGATCCTATCTTGACAATTACCTATTGATCACTATGTCACAAGACTAAACTGCAAAAGGACGTAACTCACCTTTACGAAGGCGTGTATTGTCCAAACACTATATATAGCCCCTGATATATCTGGAAGCCATAATTTCTTAAGTCAAAGGATTAATTTGCACAATTCACAATAGATTATCAACTATTAATCTGAAGTGATACGAACCACGCCGACATGTGATGCGACCCAACACCAAATATGGCAAACGACCCCAAGACCTTTCAGGAATGGATGGAATTGCGACCCTATGCTTAGTAAAGCTAGAACCTTGGTATAGTTGAGGACGCCACAAACAAGGATGGGAAACCCGTTTGATAAGTCAAAGGTTGAACACCACAAGAATTATCTTGATAAGTTCGAGAGTTTCTTGAAGAACTCAAAGGAAAATAATCTCACAAATTTTATGAATCAAAATTATCTTTTTTTTTTATTATCACAAAAACAGCCTTCTATAGGCAATAACAAATAAGTATCCTGCTTGGAAAAGGACTCCTAAACCCTAGCCCAAGTAGGAAAAATGTGAATAGTAACCTAGGTCAAAGAAGTAGACTTGGAGCCCAAGAAAGACTCCTATTAACTATTTATGTGAATAGTAACTAAAAAGGAAGCAAACTTGCAGCCCAAGAGAGGCTCCTTCCTAGTGTGAACACCTAACTTGCAG
This sequence comes from Ehretia macrophylla, assembly GCA_037974665.1. Lineage (NCBI taxonomy): Eukaryota > Viridiplantae > Streptophyta > Magnoliopsida > Boraginales > Ehretiaceae > Ehretia > Ehretia macrophylla. The sequence continues at coordinate 5,252,778 of CM075768.1, forward strand.
CCCAAGAAAGACTTCTCCCTAGTGTGAACACCTAATTTTCGTCCATAGGGGGTTCTAGAGAATAAACTAGAATTCAAATTAAACTAAAACTAAAACTAAGATAGAATTACAAAGAAATCAAATCTTGACCAAATCTTCAAATCTTCTTGAAGAATCTTGAAGTTCTTGAATCTTCAAAATAGAATCTTGACTTGAATCTTTGCTAGAAAATTCGCTCAAATAAATGGTTCATTGAACTTGGACGCTTAAGGCTGGATCTCATCATTCCCCCCCTCTTGAGAAGGATTTGTCCTCAAATCCACCAGGCTCAAAGACCAGCCTAGGACCATGTGGTATCTCCTCGGGAAACACATCCTCAAAATCCTGCAAGAGAGAAACAACAACACTACATGTGTACACTTGCTTTTGCATAAAAATTACTTTGTTTTCTCTTTGTTTTTACCTCATTGGCCGAATTCTTTTCTCTCCTCACTACCTTTCCAGATTTGGCCTTGCTCTTTTTCTTTTCACTCTCAATCTTTTGCTCACTCAAATTATTTTGATCACTCAAATTCTTTTGTTCACTCAAGTTCTTTTGATCACTCAATTTTTGTAACCTCACTTGATCCTCATAAACTTGTTTTGGTGTCATTGGAACTAAAGTAATTGTCCGCTGATTGAACATGAATGAGTACTTGTTGGTGAATCCATCATGCTGCACATGTCGATCAAATTGCCATGGTCTTCCTAAGAAAAGATGTCCAGCATGCATAGGTACCACATCACACAATTCTTCATCCTCATATTTTCCAATACAAAACGACACCACAACCTGTTTTGTAACCCTTACCTCACCACAATCATTCAACCATTGCAGCTTATGATACGAACCACGCCAACATGTGACGTGACCCAACACCAAATATGGAAAACGACCCAAGACCCTTCAGAAATGGATGGAACCGTGACCCTATGCTTAGCAAAGCTAGAACCTTGGTATAGTTGAGGACGCCATAAACGAGGATGGAGATCTCGTTTGATAAGTCAAAGTTGAACGCCACAAGAATAATCTTGATAAGTTCGAAAAATTTCTTGAGAACTTAAGGAGAATAATCTCATAAATTTAATATCAAAGTTGTCTAACTTTTATTTCTTGCATATCCGCCTTATATAGGCAAAGACAAATAAGTTTCCTATTTGAAAAAGAACTCCTAAACCCTAGCTCAAATAGGAAAACGTGAATAGTAACTAGGTCAACGGAAACAAACTTGGAACCAAGAAAAGACTCCTATTAACTATTCACGTGAATAGTAACTAAAAAGGAAGCAAACTTGCAGCCCAAGAAAAGCTCTGATGAGGACATCAAGGCTATACAAATCGTTCAAGAAAGAGCCACGAAAGAGCCAGGAATTAGACGTCCACATTTGTTGAACCGTCCACATTCATTGAAAAATCCAAGTTCAATGAACCATTTATTTGAGCGAATTTTTCAGCAAAGATTCAAGTCAATATTCTATTTTCAAGATTCAAGAACTTCAAGATTCTTCAAGAAGTTTCAAGAAGATTTGAGGATTTGGTCAAGATTTCATTTCTTTGTAATTCTATCTTAGTTTAAGTTTTAGTTTAATTTGAACTCTAGTTTATTGCCTAGAGTCCAATATGGACAAAATTAGGTGTTCACACTAAGAAGGAGTCTTTCTTGGGCTCCAAGAAAAGGAGACTTTCTTGGACTCCAAGGAAAGGAGTCTTTTTTGGGCTCCAAGTCTACTTCTTTGACCTAGTTACTATTCATGTCACTATTCACAAAACACTATTCACATCACTATTCATGTTAGGGTTTATGAGTTATTTTCCAAATAGGAAACTTATTTGTTCTTTGCCTATATAAGGCTGATTGTCATGAAATAAAAGTAAGAGTTTTTGACTATTAAATTGTGAGATTATTCTCCTTGAGTTCTCTAAGAGACTCTTTCGAACTTATCAAGGGATTCCTTGTGGCGTTCACCCTCGACTTATCAAGTGGATTTCCATCCCCGTTTGTGGCGTCTTCACCATACCAAGGTTCTTGCTTTGCTAAGCAACGGGTCGCGGTTTCCATCATTCTCAATTATACCAAGGTTCTCGCTTGGCTAAGCAATGGGTCGCAGTTCCATCCATTCCTGAAAGGTCTTGGGGTCGTTTGCCATATTTGGTGTTGGGTCGCATCACATGTTGGCATGGTTCGTATCAATGTGGCTAAGGGGCTTGATGTGCAGTGTTCAATGTGTTTATGTGATTAATATGAGTTATGTGATCAATGTGCTTGAGTGATTAATATGAGTTGTGTGCTATATGAATGAGTTATGAATGATGTGCTTTATGTGAATGACATGTTTTATGAACTTGTGTGCTCAAATATACTTTAGCTTCTTATTTGGTCAATTATTGTTTATGTGACTTTACTTGTCTATAACCTGTTTAAGTGGTTACTATTCTTTATGTGGAATATCTGTGAGCTATTTGCCTGCCTGTCATAACATGTCTGTATTTTAGTTATCACCCATAGGGCCTCGTCGTCATACTAGAGGGCAAAGTTCAGGTTCAGGAGCAGCAAAACTAGATTAGCATACTATTAATGAATAGATGTCAACTGCAATCAACCGGATAACTTAGGTCTTAGTAGAGCAGAGGCAAAAGAGGAAAAATCCGGCTGACAAACTCAGAAATGCAAGTAATAGGGTTGAGGGTAGTGGCAGTAGTAGCAGTAGTCAACTTGAGAAGTTTCTGTAGCACGGGCCAACTAGATTTCTTGGAGGGCCAGATGATGAGCAGGCGGAGTTATGGTTGGGTCAGATTGAGAAGATTTTTACTGTTCTGAAGTATGCTGATGATAGGAGAATTTTGTTTGTTGTGTTCCTACTTGATGGAGATGCCGAGCAGTCATGGTAGACAGTGAGTCTGAGATGGGCTAGCTAGAATGTGCAACATACTTGGGCTGACTTAGTGAGAGAGTTTCGGGACAAGTGCATTTCTAAGGTGACTCGAGAAAAGATAGAAGAAGAATTTATGACATTGAAGCAAGGCAACATGACTGTAGCTCAGTATGAGTCCACATTTGATAGACTTTCTCATTATATGCCCGAGCTTGTGCAGCCTGAGAGACGGAGAATACAGAGGTTCATCTGGGGGTTAAGGCATACAGCTTCATTTGTCTACTCATCATTTTCCTACATACTCGAAGGCTATTCTGGCAGCATCGAGGTTTGAAAAGAGGAAGGCCGAGTTAACAGTCAAGTTTGATCAGCCTAGATAGAGTCCTAATCTATCACAGAGCCAGAGCCAACCCAGTTAGACTCAGACTTTGGGCTAGTGTTAGCAGAGGCAATAGTCCCAGAGCTATACAAATTTTTTCCAGACTCAGGTGCAATCGAGACCGAGTCAGAGTCACTAGAGGGTTGACCTTTAATCTTAGCCTTTAATGTAGTTAGAAAATCTTCTTAGCCAGTTGACGAGCCAACATATTGTTGTGAGGGCTTAGTCAAAGTTGGCCCTGATTTAAGCCTAGAGTAAACCTGCAATCGTGAGAGGATCACAGACTAGTTTAACTGTTCCTTCAGTTCAGGGTTCTTCAGTCAGTAGAGTAACAGTTATGGTTCCAGTGTGTACATTTTGTGGTAGGAAGGGGCATAGCGAGGCCAAATGTTGGAAGAGAACCAGGAAATACACAGGGTGTGGTAGTGATCAGCACAGGGCGAGGGATTGCCCAAGATTCAAGACTGGTCAGGGTTAGATAGCAGTCGGAGACAATCGGGGTAGACCAGCAGGTATTGTACCTCAGCTGATGAGAACCAGCCTTGAGCGTCCACATTCAATGATCCAATTGAGCGTCCACATTCAATGAACCAATTGAAGCGTCCACATTCAATGAACCAATTCGGCGTCCACATTCATTGAACCTTTTGGGCGAATTTTCCAGCAAAGATTCAAGTCAAGATTCAAGAACTTCAAGATTCTTCAAGAAGTTTCAAGAAGATTCGAAGATTTAGTCAAGATTTGATTTCTTTGTAATTCTATCCTAGTTTTAGTTTTCAGTTTTAGTTTAATTCCCTATGGACGAATTTAGGTGTTCACACTAGGAAAGAGACTTTCTTGGGCTGCAAGATTAGGTGTTCACACTAGAAAGGAGCTTTTCTTGGGCTGCAAGTTTGCTTCCTTTTTAGTTACTATTCACGTCACTATTCACGTGAATAGTTAATAGGAGTCTTTTCTTGGTCTCCAAGTTTGTTTCCTTTGACCTAGTTACTATTCACATTTTTCTATTTCAGCTAGGGTTTAGGAGTCTTTTCTAATTAGGAAACTTATTTGTTCTTTGCCTATATAAGGCTGATTTGCAAGAAACAATAAAAAGACAACGTTGATATTAAATTTGTGAGATTATTCTCCTTAAGTTCTCAATAACTTTTTCGAAGAACAATACCAAGCCATCTTTGACTACAACTGCTTCTACGAAGAATAGGTTTGATGTTTTCTCAAATAACAAAGAGATTGATACCGTGCAGCCTAGTGACCCTAGTACTGCCTCAACTAGTAAGCATGATATTGCAAATAAGAATGCAACTGTCCCTACATCCGGTAACTTTGTGGATCAAGCAAGGAAAAATCCAAAGTATCCTCAAAAAGCGTATAGGAATACTCAAGCTATTTTCGCCCAAAGAGGCAGGAAGTCTTCAGATAATTTCAATACACGTGCTAAAAGCAAGATCGATTCCAGAGTGCGTGACAAAGCACGCAGGGATATTTTCCAGTCCTTCTCTAGCCCTGCTCATCAAATAGATCAATCTCAGGCTTTTGAGGACTATTCTGACGGAGAACCCCCTGATGGGGTCGATTTTTAGTTGATCATTGTCTTTGTTAGTCTTGATAAATTTTTGTTTATCTGATGATAGTGTCTGCATTTGCTTTTCTTCGAATTGGCGTACGGCCAACTTGTAACCATTTGTACCTTGTACTGTCTTCTTTTGGATTCAATAAACACTGAATTAACAAAACAAAAAAAAAAACTTATCAAGATTATTCTTGTGGCATTCAACTCTAACTTATCAAACGAGATCTCCATCCTCGTTTGTGGCGTCCTCAACTATACCAAGGTTCTAGCTTTGCTAAGCATAGGGTCGCGGTTCCATCCAATCCTGAAAGGTCTTGGGATCGTTTGCCATTTTGGTGTTGGGTCGCGTCACATGTTGACGTGGTTCGTATCAGTTGGTTATCAGAGCTTAGGTTTATCAGGTTTGCCTATCCTTTTCTTGTTTTCTTAGTTAATTCCGTGAGTCTAGGTCTAGGTTTAAATTCCTTTCTTTGTTCTTGATTGTGTCTTGCTGCCAATTCGTTTTAGGTTGTGTTTCAATTCCGTTCTTGCTTCAATTTCATTTCTTATCTTGTGTTTCAAGTCTGTTTTCTTGTTGAAATCCGTGTCTTGCTTTCAAGTATTTTCTTGTTTTCTCATCAAATCCGTGGGTAGGGTTAAGGTTTTCAATTAGGACAAAACCCTAATTGGTTGTGTACTCAAATCTGAAATCTTGGTTACTTAGTCATTGTTTTCGTTTCTGAAAATCAAGAAAAAAAACATTAAGAAAAGAAAAGGAACATCAAGAAAAGAAAAGAAAGGTCAAGAAAAGATCAAAAAAGAGAAAAAAAAAATAGTTCGGAGCTGAAAAAATCAAAAAACAGTTAACAGTAAAAAAAAATTTTTGATTGAAATAGCCTGCCAGGCTAAACTTTTCTAAAGGAAAACGACGTTCTGAGCATAACCCATAGCTTAGCCATCACCCTCTTAGGGCCAAATTCCGTCGTTTAGTATGAGTTTTAGGTGAAGTGTTTTCTCAACTTTTCTTATTTTTCTAGGTTTCCTTCTTCGAGTTTTGGTCAATTTTATTTCTCTAACCTTATTTCCAGAGTCTTAGAGGTCTGAAGAAAAAAAAAAGTCAGATTCCGAAATAGATTATTATGCTGCTTGGTATTCTTGGTAAGTTCTAGGGACTTGAAGGAGAATACTAGAGGAAAAAGGCAGAGTGTGTGAGAATATTAGAGGGTAAAAGCCAAATTGAGTTGAGTGAAACACGTGAGGGAGTGAAATTTAATCATGTCTCAAAATCAAACAGACAACATTAATGAAGGTGTTCAACAACCCGTTGGACAGAACTTACAGGCATTGATGGGAGAGACGAGACGAATGATGAGGGCTGAATTGGAGCAGATTCATGAGAGGTTGGATAGGGTAGAACAGAGGCCGGAAAGTGTGCAACCACCAGTTGTTCCGAATGCACCAAGGAGGAACAGATTGTAGCAAAGAGTTGAAGATGTTGATGAAGTTGAAAAAGTCGATGAGGAAGGTTTAGATGAGGAGTTTGATAGAATTTCGGTGGGCAGCAATAGGAGACATGGTCGGGATAGAGATGCTTGGGGTCATTTTGATCGTGTTCATAACAACTTAGGTAGCATCAAGATGAAGATTCCTGTGTTTCAAGGAAAGAGTGATCCTGAAGCATATCTTGAGTGGGAAAAGAAGATCGAGTTCGTTTTTTATTGCCACAATTATTCCAAGTTGAAAAAGGTAAAACTTGCTGCAATTGAATTTACAGATTATGCTATTGTGTGGTGGGATCAATTATGCATTAATAGGAGGCGGAATGGAGAGCATCCTATTGTAACTTGGGATGAGATGAAGAGAGTGATGAGGAAGCGATTTGTACCCAGTCATTACTACAGGGACTTATACCTCAAGTTGCAAGGTCTTTACCAAGGTAATAAAAGTGTTGATGAGTATTACAAAGAGATGGAGATGGCTATGATTAGAGCCAATGTAGAGGAAGATCGGGACGCGACAATGGCTAGATTTCTGAATGGGCTGAATCGAGAAATTGCTAACACAATTGAGTTGCATCATTATGTTGAGTTAGAAGATTTGGTGCATATGGCAATTAAGGTGGAGAAGCAATTGAAGAGGGGTAGTTCACGACCAAGGCCAGCCCTGCAACACTCAAGTGCGTCACCTTGGAGGTCAAGTTACCCAAGAAAGGAGGAGAGTTCGATTACTTCCAAGGTCAAGCCTGAGCCCAAAACATCCACCCATGCCACGACTTCTCAAGGTAAAACAACCCCTCCTACAACACGTTCTAGTGAGATTAAATGCTTTAAATGTCAGGGACAAGGGCACATAGCTAGCCAATGTCCAAACAAGAGGGCAATGATAGTTTTGGAAAGTGGGGAGATTGAGTCTGAAGATGAAATGCAATCTGATGACATGCCCATACTAGAGGACACCGAAGTAGGTGAAGAAGAGAGATTTGGGGTAGATTATGGAGAGATGCTTGGATTAGTGGCATGACGAGCTTTGAGCTTGCAAGCTAAAGAGGAGGAAGAAGTAGTGCAACGTGAGAACATCTTTCATACCTGCTGCCACGTGAAAGATAAGGTATGTAGTGTTATTATTGATGGTGGTAGTTGTACTAACGTTGCTAGTGCTTCAATGGTTGACAAGCTAGGGCTCACAACAATTAAGCATCCACGTCCATACAAGCTGCAATGGTTGAACGATTGTGGTGAGGTAAGGGTTACAAAACAGGTTGGGGTGCCGTTTCGCATTGAAAAATATGAGGATGAAGTATCGTACGATGTGGTACCTATGAATGTTGGACATCTTCTTTTGGTAAGGTTGTGGCAATTTGATCGACGTGTGCAGCATGATGGCTTCACCAACAAGTATTCATTCATGTTCAAACAGCGGACAATCACTTTAGTTCCAATGACACCAAAACAAGTTTATGAGGATCAAGTGAGGTTACAAAAATTGAGTGATCAAAAGAACTTGAGTGAACAAAAGAATTTGAGTGAATAAAAGAATTTGAGTGATCAAAAGAATATGAGAGAACAAAAGAATGAGAGTGGGAAAAAGGTCGAATATGGAGAGGAAGTAAGAAGAGAGAAAAATCTTTTAAACACTAATCAACTTGACTCTGCATTGCCTAGTGTTGTTGTTTCTCTCTTGTAGGATTTTGATGAAGTATTTCCCGAGGACATACCACATGGTCTACCACCTAGGCTGGTCTTTGAACTAGGAGGATTTGACGACAATTCCTTCTCAAGAGGGGGGGAACGATGAGAACCAGCCTTGAGCGTCCACATTCAATGAACCAATTGAGCGTCCACATTCAATGAACCAATTGAAGCGTCCACATTCAATGAACCAATTCGGCGTCCACATTCATTGAACATTTTGGGCGAATTTTCCAGCAAAGATTCAAGTCAAGATTCAAGATTCTTCAAGAACTTTCAAGAAGATTCGAAGATTTAGTCAATATTTGATTTCTTTGTAATTCTATCCTAGTTTTAGTTTTAGTTTTAGTTTAATTCCCTATGGACAAATTTAGGTGTTCACACTAGGAAAGAGACTTTCTTGGGCTGCAAGATTAGGTGTTCACACTAGAAATGAGCTTTTCTTGGGTTACAAGTTTGCTTCCTTTTTAGTTACTATTCACGTCACTATTCACTTGAATAGTTAATAGGAGTCTTTTCTTGGTCTCCAAGTTTGTTTCCTGTGACCTAGTTACTATTCACATTTTTCTATTTCAGCTAGTGTTTAGGAGTCTTTTCTAATTAGGAAACTTATTTGTTCTTTGCCTATATAAGGCTGATTTGCAAGAAATAAAAGTTAGACAACTTTGATATTAAATTTGTGAGATTATTCTCCTTAAGTTCTCAATAACTTTTCCAAACTTATCAAAATTATTCTTGTGGCATTCAACTCTGACTTATCAAACGAGATCTCCATCCTCGTTTCTGGCGTCCTCAACTATACCAAGGTTCTAGCTTTGCTAAGCATAGGGTCGCGGTTCGATCCAATCCTGAAAGGTCTTGAGGTCGTTTGCTATATTCGGTGTTGGGTCGCGTCACATGTTGGCGTGGTTCGTATCATCAGCAGCCACTTGTTCAGCCTAGAGTCTTTGCTATTGATCTTTAGAGTCAACAGCATGCTCAAAGTAAGAATTACGAGGACGCAATTTGTTTAAGCAGGAGAGGATGTGGCACCCGAGCCCTAGAGCATGCATAATTCATTTATTTGCATATATTTATGAGTTATTTAAGTGTTGTTATGTGATTTCTTATTTAATTAGTAAATTGCATTCATTTGTTAGTTTTCTTTGCATAATTTTGAAAAATAAGTAAACTATGATTAATTAACTTATATAAAATAATTAACCTATTATTTTAAAAACTGAATTACGTGAAATTATTTTCTGCATCTAGTAAACTTATTTTCAATATTTAAAAATGAACCTTGAGCCCAGGGTGAAAATTAAAGTTTTTTATTTTTCAAAATTCTTATTTTTTCCTTAATATACACTTGTTTTTAGGCATACTTTCACAAATTTTTTGTGCATTGCATATCGGGTGAATGAGATACAAAAATATTTTGGTCCTGTATGAATAGTGTTTTCAAAATTTCATTTTTGGGCCAAAAAGTTTTCTAGTATTTTTTTTCTTAATAACTAAGCCCAAAACCCTTTTTTTCCAAGCCCAACCCAATATTTATTTACATTATAAGCTTATATCATATACATACATACATATTACATAATAAAAAGCCAATAAAAGGAGAAAAAGCTAGGCCATTTTCGGCCAAAAGGAAAAGAAAGAAGAAAAAGAAAAAGCCATCTAGGGTTTTGATTTTTGATATTCCAAGGTTGATTGAATTGATTATATCCTCCCAAAAGCTTCATCCTTGCTTGCTTAACTCATTTTTGGTGAGGGATTTCTTTTAAAATTGTATTTTAGATTGAATTTAGTTTATGTCCCAAAATTGAATATGCTATATATGCTTGCTATATATTGTATCCATAGGACTAGGAGAACATTCTTTTAAGGTTGTTTCATCCATTAACGTAGTGTTTGCCTAGTTTGAATTTTAAAGGATAAGTTGTTGGCACTATTCACGCAGACCCTTGAATTCATACTTCAATTCTTAATCTAACGCTTGATACATGCTCTAGGGGTGTTAAAAGTGTTAGTCGATATAATTTATGAAGTTTCATTAACGTTGAAAATTATGGCTCTTTGTGTGTGTGTGAAGGAACTAATGTAGGCTTATAGGCTTAGTTAATGATTGGAATAGGTGCTATAAATGATATAAAGTCTAGATTGATGCTTAAATTGGTTAGGAAGTGATTAGAACGTAGTTGGAATTAGTTGATCATAAAGGGGCTTCTGGGTGAACTTGGTCAAGTGGGTGTGGTTGTGTGATAATTGTGTGCCATAAATGATGTTAAGGCTAGGTTGACTAAAATGAAGTTGAACTTAGGGGGGGTGTATGTGTTAGTTGAAATGAAGTTTATTAATCAATGGTTAATAAAGATTTGGTGTGCTCTTGTAGTAGTTGTTGTTAAATGTGTTTAGTTTGTATTGTAATTATAACAAAAGTATGTCTTGTACGTTCATGAAATGTTAAGTAGTTTCTTGAATTGATTGAACTTGTTTTATGTCTAAATCATGTTTAATTGGTCAGATAGATAATTGGATAGAATTGGAGTGCTTAAATGTTAGTAGGGTAGCTTAGTGTAATTTTATTGCTTGATCATCTAGTTACAAGTTAATTGAGAGCATGCCTTGTTTGTATTTGGTTGATTACTTGATTAATCTACCTAATTGGTTAAATAAGTAATTCGACCACTTAGTTGCTAGTTGAATGTTGTGTTGTGTTTATTTGTTTGATTGCCTTGAGCATTTAATTATTTTGTTACATGCATTGTCAAAGTATATGTTACTCGGGAATCAACCTACTTTGTTGATTTCCCTTATATGTTCTAATTACATTTATCTCAATGCGTTAATGCGAATGTGTTTATGTGTTATGTGTTATTTGCCATAAATGTGATGCGAATGCGTGGTTGCAACCAAACAGCTTCGGTTGGTTCGTGTCACCCTGGGCGGCATCGGGCTTGCCAGGCGATAGCCCGACCACCGATGTGCTAATCCCTATCCCGAATGGACTGTGCGGAGTGCCTCTATGAAGGACTGGGTCGTACGTTGAGTTAGCGTACCCGATGGTACTGCCTGGTGTATAGTGGAAGATATTTGCAATGGTGTATAGGGTTCGGCATCAACAGAACGAGAATATCCTTTTTAAATGTGGTTACTTTATCAATGCATACTCTTATGAAAGTTACTTTTCTTGCATTGTTAATTTACTGTTTGTTTATTGCTTTGATGTGCATAGCATGATTTCGAAAGAATAAAATACTTTTTAAAACTCCCTGCATTTTCTCTTTCACTGAGCTATGTGTCAGTTAGCTCACCCTCTTTTCTAACCTTTCAGATGATCTGGACTTAGCTTACGTGGAATATGTAGGCCCAGACAATGTGGACAAGCTCGAGGCTTGATAATTGTTGTTAATGTACTTGTAAATATGTTAATAGTTTCTTTTATAGTTTTGAGGACTTTTAATGTAATTTGTTAGTTAGTTATCTTAAAGTTTAGAGGACTGTATTGTATAGCCTCTTTCGTTATGTATATAGGGATGGACTTGTAAATTTATTTGAATCCTTATATTGTAACATGATGTAGAGTGTAGTGAGATGGACGACATCGTACTTAGAATGTATGAGAATGACTTTTATGCGATTGGTTGTGTGTAGGTTTATTTTCGGGCTAGTGTCTAGTTACAGACGGTGTCATGCTGAATTTTTCTGTCGCATCTCAACTTGGATCCTAGGAGGGGTCGAGTTGGGGAATTATAGTGCTAAGACTTGATACCAAGCTCTGGGAGCTTGTTTTAAGCCATAGATAGACTTGTTTAATTGCACACAAAATCAGGATATTGAGCATCTTCAAATCCCTGTGGTTGTGTCATGAATACTTCCTCATTTAATGTGCCATGTAAGAAGGCATTTGAGACCTCCAACTACTTTAACTTCCAATTGAACTGTAATGCTAAAGATAGGACCACCTTAATTGTTTGACTTTTCACAACTGGGCTAAAGGTCTCATCATAAACAAGACCTTGAGTTTGATGGAAGCCTTTTGCAACCAACCTTGCCTTATATCTAGCCACTGATCCATCTGCATTTCTCTTTATTTTATATACCCACTTGCAACCAATGGACATTCTAGTAGAGGGTAAAGGTTTTGTTCAAGTGTTTTGTTGTTACAGGGCTGTGAATTCAGCTTGCATAGCTTGTACCCAGTGAAGATTTTTAGAAGCTTATTTGTAAGAAGTTGGTTCTATAGTTGGGGGAGTGGTTACTATGGAATTTGCTTATTTGCATATGTCTATATGTTTATTTTAAATGGTTGTGTACAACTATGTGCTTACTTTAAGTAATTGCATTTATTTATTAATACTATTTTTCATATTTTTGAAAAACGAACAAACTGTAATTAATTAATCTATATAAAATGATTATCTTATTATTATTATATTTATTTGGAATATTTTCTTGCATTTAATTATTAGCTTTCAACTATTTAAATATGAGCTCCGAGCTCAGAATGAATTTTAAATTATTTTATTTTACTAAGTTTACATTTTATTTTCATTACTTGACTTATATCTTGCATTCGTTCATTGAAATTACGCGCATAGCATATTGGGAATATGAGTAATAAAATGATTAGTGTACGTATGAATAGTAACATGTTTAGACTTTATTTGGACCAGTAGATGAACTAGCTTGCGTTAGGCCTAATTTATATCATCCTACTATTTTAATTATACCCAACCAAGCCCAAGAGCCCAAGAGCCCAAGACCCAAGCCTAAAGCCAACCCACATATTATATATCATCTCTATATCATATATATCATCTTATATACATAAATTAAACACACAACCACACAACACACACACATAAACGGGTATTGTACCCAAAACACACACACACACACATATGTTTCATACACACATACACACAAGAGAAGAAAAGGGGTGAAATCAAGAATAAAGAAGTAATTTCTAGCATTTTCCTTGCTTTTTGGCCTTCTAGGTGAGGGATTGCACCTTTTTTTGCATTTTAACGGTGTTATCTTGCTCTTATATTGATTATTATGATGTAGATAATTGTTCAAAGTATCTAGAATTACATGTTTAACTAGTGATTTAGTGTTTAAAATGTTGTAGTAACTCTCTTGTGCTTGTAAAATGTTTGCTAGCGTGTGATTGCAGTGTTGGATTTCTTCTTGCATTCATGATCATTCTTGAAGCCCAACTATTTGATGAATGTCCTAGATGAAGTAGAGAAGTGTTGTGCTAACCATATTCATGCTTTAAACTAGTTAAAATGCAAGAAAGTTGGTAAATAAGTTAAAGCCCTGTCTGGAAAGATTACTACGCCTGAATTTTAGAGCAATTTTGACATAGTAAACGTGCTTAGAATTGAATGAAACTTTCACAATAGCTAGATGTCTCAGTGTAGAACAGACTTTGTTCTAGAGCTAGAGTTAATTCAGTCGTTTTAGGTCTCTGACAAAGCCATTTCTAAAACGTAGAATGAAATCACTGGTTCTGTCTAGCCAAAAGTAGTTGCACGAAAAAGGTCATAACTTATGGAATTTAAACCAGAATTGAGCTTTGTTTAATCATAAAACTATCTACACTAGAAGAGCTTCATTTATACATAAAAACAGAGTATTTGGAGGACAATAGGAAATATCCAATGTGCTATTAAAGCAACTTTGGTTGAAAAATGGATGGAATAGTTGCTAGAAGAGTTAAAAGCTAGTTCAAAGAATGCTAATTTGATTGTTGTCATTTGGATTGAATTTGGTTAGTTAAGTGTAGTCATATGAGTAGGAATTGAATGTGGTTGAATGTTACTTATGTGTGGTTAATCGGAAAAATAGAGATTGTTGTATACATAAGTTCATAACTTTGAATTGAAGGTAAATGTGCTCTATTGCTCACTTTGACTGCTATAGCTTATGTGATATGTTCAATCGTTTATATTATTTCATATTGCCTACTTGCGAGGACAACCTCCTTTATTGTCCTCAATTGTGTGTTATCAAATTGTGTGAATGTTAAGTGCTAAATGTTATATCATGTTATCGTTATCGTGGTTGCGCAACCATTTCGAGACGGATGTGTTAGGCCTCCCTGGGTGGCATTATGCTTGCTAGTGGTTGCTTGACCTCCGTACCCTATTCCCTCTCTCGCTTGGGCCCTAGTTGTGACACATTTATTTTTATTAATTTGCATATATTTGTTTGTATTAATTGACATATTTCTTGATTTATGTGCATTTACCTTGTTTAACATGCATTACGTGCATTCATGTGTATTTGTGTGTTTTAAATATCGTAGACATTAATTAAATTCTACGGATTTACAATAGCAAAACTAATTTAGTTAGATTGCAACCGAATGGCAAACTAGCAAATAGCATTTAGTTAGGAAGGCAAAGTAGTCAATTGGCTAACATAAAATCCTACCTACTAAAATAAAACAAACAACACACACAACACACATCGGTCTTTACACACACACACACACACACTAATACACGCTGAACACACACACACACAAGAAGAGAAGAAAATAGAGAAAAAAAAGAGGAAAAGAAGGAAGGAAGATGAAGTTTTGAGCCTGCATCTTTAGCCACTTCTAGGTGAAGGGTTTGTATTATTTGTGCATTTTCTTGAATGTTTAGAAATGGTAAGATTATGGAAATGTTGAAAAAAGTTAATTTATGCCATAGATGAGTTGGCTAGCATGATTATTATGTTTAATATGTAGAGTTTGAGTTGTATGCTTTCTTAATTTGGAAGAATCATGAAGTTGTTGTTCTTGTTGTGTAAAGGTTGAAGATGATAAATAGTGCATGTGTAGTGTTTGATTTAATGCTTAAAAGAGAGTTGAGTAGTTTATCTAACTATTTGCTAGCTATACAAGTGAAGAATGCAAGCTAAACAAAGTGTTAGTCGGAATTTTCTGAATTGTTTATATGTTGTGCCCAAGATCTTAAGGAACAACTTCTCTTTTAGGTTCAAGATTTAATTCAATCGTTTAAGTGCACTTTTAAAGCCAAAAAAGTAGGGTCTGATTAACCCATAGGTGCAAGTTAGTTTTGCGCAATGAACTTCTAGAGGCCATAACTTGATGAATATAGCTCCGAATTAGAATCCGTTTGAGGCTAAACCCATATACACTTAATGAACTACATGCCTATGTAATTTCAGAGATTTTAGAGAATATTAAGATTGGTAACCGAATCAGTAAAATCATGCTCCAGTTTAACATGTAATTGTAATTGAGATTCTAGTTTAAATGCTCCTTTTCTTGTATTGCATTTCTTGCACATAGATAGTATTGGTGGCCTCTATCTTGTGTTTCTTAGGTTTATTGATTTCAATATGAGAATTGATTGTATTATTGTAAATGAATATCTTATTATCTTGTTTGAATATGGAAAGTTGATTGCTAAAAGTGTTAGTTCATTATATGCTAGATGTTATGTCATAGCTTGGCTTGATAAGTCTTTGAGCTTTGGAAAAGTTATATTGTGCTTATGTGGTAGTCTTTGGCTAGATGTTAAAAGATTAATTGTTAAAAGAGTTTGTTGCTACTTATGTGATTTATTGGATTAGTAAATTGAAGGTGAAGGAGGAGTAGCTAGTGCCTAAGCTTACATATTTGAACTCGTCTTACCTTGTTCTACGTATCTACCGATAGTTTTTCGCATTTTGGAACAAAAAAGGTGAGGGCTATTTTCTAAAAGTTGGTTTAAAAGTTGAAATGATGAGGACATCAAGGCTGCTAGGAATGTTCCAGAGTCAATGCAAGTGCCAGTTGGTCCAGTGACAAGAGCTCGCGCTAAAAGGTTCAAGGAAGAGCTGAATAATTTGGTTGAGAAAGTTCTACAACAAGAGGAAAGTGCGTTGGCTAGTAGAGAAGAAGAAAGGCTGGTGTTACTCCTCCAAGTAGATCCACAAGAAAGCCAACTAGGCGTCCACATTCATTGAACCTTTTGGGCGAATTTTCCAGCAAAGATTCAAGTCAAGATTCTATTTTCAAGATTCTTCAAGAAGTTTCAAGAAGATTCGAAGATTTAGTCAAATTTGATTTCTTTGTAATTCTACCCTAGTTTTAGTTTTCAGTTTTAGTTTAATTCCCTATGGACGAATTTAGGTGTTCACACTAGGAAAGAGACTTTCTTGGGCTGCAAGATTAGGTGTTCACACTAGAAAGAAGCTTTTCTTGGGCTGCAAGTTTGCTTCCTTTTTAGTTACTATTCATGTCAATATTCACATGAATAAAAATAGGAGTCTTTTCTTGGTCTCCAAGTTTGTTTCCTTTGACCTAGTTACTATTCACGTTTTTCTATTTCAGCTAGGGTTTAGGAGTCTTTTCTAATTAAGAAACTTATTTGTTCATTGCCTATATAAGGCTGATTTGCATGAAATTAAAAAAAAAAAAAAAGACAACTTTGTTATTAAATTTGTGAGATTATTCTCCTTAAGTTCTCAAGAACTTTTTCGAACTTATCAAGATTATTCTTGTGGCGTTCAACTCTGACTTATCAAACGAGATCTCCATCCTCGTTTGTGGCGACCTCAACGATACCAAGGTTCTAGCTTTGCTAAGCATAGGGTCGCGGTTCCATCCATTCTTGAAGGATCTTGGGTCGTTTGCCATATTTAGTGTTGGGTCGCGTCACATATTGGCGTGGTTCGTATCAGTTGGTTATCAGAGCTTAGGTTTATCAGGTTTGCCTATCTTTTTCTTGTTTTCTTGATTAATTTCGTGTGTCTAGGTTTAGGTTTTAAGTTTCTTTATTCATTCTTGATTGAGTCTTGATTATCAATTCCGTTTCTTGCCTTGCTTCAATTCTGTTTTAGGTTGTCTTAAATCCGTTCTTGCTTTCAATTTCGTTTTTTGTCTTGTGTCAATTCTGTTTCTTGCTTTCAATTGGCCAAACCCTAGAATCTTGAATTGGGGTTTCTTGTGCTTCTAAATTTGAATTCTTGTGACTTGCTCATTGTTTTCATTTCTGAAAAGTCAAGAAAAGAAATAAAAGAGAGAGAGAAAAAAAAAAAACAGTTCGGAGCTGAAAAATCGAAAAATAGTGAACAGTTATTTTTTTAATTTAGTGAATTAGCCATCGAAGCCAAACTTTTCTGAAGGAAAACGACATTCTGAACATAACCCACAAAAAAACTGTGGGCACCACCCTCTTAGGGCCAAATTTCATTGTTTTCTATGAGTTTTAGGTGTTTTGTGTTTTTTCAATAGGGTTTTCTCAACTTTTCTTATTTTTCTAGGTTTCCTTCTTCGAGTTTTGGTCAATTTTATTTCTCTAACCTTGTTTCCAGAGTCTTAGAGGTCTGAAAAAAGAAAATAGAAAAAAAGTCATATTCCTCGCTTAGATGATATGTTAGATGAATTACATGGTTCTTGTGTGTTTTCTAAGATTGATCTTAAAAGTGGATACCATCAGATAAGAATGAAAGAAGAAGATGAATGGAAAACAACATTTAAAACTAAATATAGATTGTATGAGTGGTTAGTCATGCCTTTTGGATTAACTAATGCACCTAGTACTTTCATGCGCTTAATGAATCATGTTTTGCGTGCTTTCATTGGTAAGTTTGTTGTTGTTAATTTAGATGATATTCTGGTTTATAGAAAGAGTTTGCATGAACATGTTTCACATTTAGATTCAGTTTTGGATGTGCTTAGAAAGGAGAAGTTGTATGCTAACCTCAAAAAGTGTACTTTTTGCACCGATAAGCTTGTTTTCCTAGGTTTTGTTGTTAGTACTAAAGGTATTGAGGTTGATGAAGAGAAGATCAAAGCCATCCAAGAGTGGCCAACCCCCTCAAGTATAGGTGATGTTAGAAGTTTCCATGGACTTGCTGGTTTTTATAGGAGGTTCGTGAAAGATTTTAGCACCATCGCAGCACCACTCACTGAAGTTATCAAGAAAAACGTTGGGTTCAAATGGGGTGAAGATCAAGCGAAGGCGTTTCATCTTATTAAATACAAGCTTATTCATGCTCCTTTACTTGTTTTACCTAATTTCACTAAAACGTTTGAAATTGAATGTGATGCTTCAGGTGTAGGTGTAGGAGATGTTCCTATGCAAGAAGGAAGACCCCTTGCATACTTTAGCGAGAAGCTTAGTGGGGCTGCACTTAACTACCCAACCTATGACAAAGAGTTGTATGCTTTGGTTCAAGCTTTGGAGACATGGCAGCACTACCTATGGCCAAAGGAGTTTGTAATCCATACAGATCATGAATCCTGGAAGCATTTAAAGGGTCAACACAAGCTGAATAAGAGACATGCTAGGTGGGTTGAGTTCATTGAGACTTTTCCATATGTCATTGGCTATAAACAAGGTAAGGAAAACGTGGTTGCAGATGTATTGTCAAGAAGGTATGCCTTAATCTCTACTCTTGATGCTAAATTTCTGGGTTTTGAGCATATTAAGGACCTATATCAAGATGACCACGACTTTAGTGAAGTTTATAGGGCTAGTGAGAAATCTGCAGAAGTTCTATAGGCATGAAGGGTTTTTGTTTAGAGAAAATAAGTTGTGTGTGCCTAACTGTTCTTTAAGAGACTTGTTAGTTAGGGAATCCCATGGTGGTGGTTTAATGGGACACTTTGGGGTTGCTAAGACTTTAGCTATTTTGCAAGAGCACTTTTATTGGCCACACATGAAACGGGATGTTGAGAGAACTTGTGGAAGATGTGTTACTTGTAGGCAAGCTAAGTCTAGGGTTCAGCCACAGGGATTGTGCACACCACTACCTATTCCTAGTTCACCTGGGATTGATATTTCAATGGATTTTGTTTTGGGTTTACCTAGGAGTAGGCGTGGAAGGGATTCAATTTTTGTTGTTGTGGATAGATTTTCTAAGTTGCTACCTAGAGGAGATGGTCCTTTTCAAGTCCTCAAGCGGATCAATGACAATGCCTACAGACTTGATTTGCCAGGTGAGTACAGTGTTAGTGCTACTTTCAATGTTACTGATTTAAGTCCTTTTGATGTAGGTGACGATTTGAGGGCAAATCCTTCTCAAGATGAGGGGAATGATGAGGACATCAAGGCTGCTAGGAATGTTCCAGATTCAATGCAAGTGCCAGTTGGTCCAGTGACAAGAGCTCGCGCTAAAAGGTTCAAGGAAGAGCTGAATAATTTGGTTGAGAAAGTTCTACAACAAGAGGAAAGTGCATTGGCTAGTAGAGATGAAGAAAGGCTGGTGTTACTCCTCCAAGTAGATCCACAAGAAAGCCAACTAGGCGTCCACATTCATTGAACCTTTTGGGCGAATTTTCCAGCAAAGATTCAAGTCAAGATTCTATTTTCAAGATTCAAGAACTTCAAGATTCTTCAAGAAGTTTCAAGAAGATTCGAAGATTTAGTCAATATTTGATTTCTTTGTAATTCTATCCTAGTTTTAGTTTTTAGTTTTAGTTTAATTCCCTATGGACGAATTTAGGTATTCACACTAGAAAATAGACTTTCTTGGGCTGCAAGATTAGGTGTTCACACTAGAAAGAAGCTTTTCTTGGGCAGCAAGTTTGCTTCCTTTTAAGTTACTATTCACGTCACTATTCACGTGAATAGTTAATATGAGTCTTTTCTTGGTCTCCAAGTTTGTTTCCTTTGACCTAGTTACTATTCACGTTTTTCTATTTCAGCTAGGGTTTAGGAGTCTTTTCTAATTAAGAAACTTATTTGTTCTTTGCCTATATAAGGCTGATTTGCATGAAATTAAAAAAAAAAAAAAAGACAACTTTGTTATTAAATTTGTGAGATTATTCTCCTTAAGTTCTCAAGAACTTTTTCGAACTTATCAAGATTATTCTTGTGGCGTTCAACTCTGACTTATCAAACGAGATCTCCATCCTCGTTTGTGGCGTCCTCAACTATACCAAGGTTCTAGCTTTGCTAAGCATAGGGTCGCGGTTCCATCCATTCCTAAAGGGTCTTGGGTCATTTGCCATATTTGGTGTTGGGTCACGTCACATGTTGGGGTGGTTCGTATCAGTTGGTAATCAGAGCTTAGGTTTATCAGGTTTGCCTATCATTTTCTTGTTTTCTTGGTTAATTTTGTGTGTCTAGGTTTAGGTTTTAAGTTTCTTTCTTCATTCTTGATTGAGTCTAGATTATCAACTCCGTTTCTTGCCTTGCTTCAATTCTGTTTTAGGTTGTCTTAAATCCGTTTTTTCTTTCAATTTCGTTTTGTCTTGTGTCAATTCCGTTTCTTGCTTTCAATTGGCCAAACCCTAAAATCTTGAATTAGGGTTTCTTGTGCTTCTAAATTTGAATTCTTGTTACTTGCTCATTGTTTTCGTTTTTGAAATGTCGAGAAAAGAAAGAAAAGAGAGAGAGAAAAAAAAAAAAAACAGTTCAGAGCTGAAAAATTCGAAAAACAGTGAACAGTAAAAATTTTTTTTAGTGAATTAGCCATCGATGCCAAACTTTTCTGAAGGGAAACGAAGTTCTGAGTATAACCCACAGCTTTGCTGTGGGCACCACCCTCTTAAGGCCAAATTCCGTTGTTTTCTATGATTTTTAGGTGTTTTTGTGTTTTCCAGTAGGGTTTTCTCAACTTTTCTTATTTTTCTAGGTTTCCTTCTTCGAGTTTTGGTCAATTTTATTTCTCTAACCTTGTTTCCAGAGTCTTAGAGGTCTGAAAAAAGAAAAAGAAAAAAAAGTCAGATTCCGAAATAGATTATTACGCTGCTTGGTATTCTTGGTAAGTTCTAGGGACTTGAAGGAGAATACGAGAGGAAAAAGGAAGAGTGTGTGAGAATATTAGAGGGTAAAAGCCAACTTGAGTTGAGTGAAACACGTAAGGGAGTGAAATTTAATCATGTCTCAGAATCAAGCAGACAACATTAATGAAGGTCCAAAGTAGACAACAAAATATTGCAAATAATAATGCAACTGTCTCCACTTCTGGTAAATTTATGGATCATGCAAGGAAAAATCCAAAGTATCCTCAAAAAGCTTATAGGAATGCTCAAGCTATTTTTGCCCAAAGAGGCAGGAAGTCTTCAGATAATTTCAATACTCGTGCTAAAAGCAAGTTCGATTCCAAAGCACGTGACAAAGCACGCAAGGATATTCTCCAGTCCTTCTCAAGCCCCGCTCATCAAATAGATCAATCCCACGCTTTTGACGACTATTCTGATGGAGAACCCCCTAATGGGGTCGATTTTTAGTTGATCATTTTCAGTTTGTTTCTCTTGATCAATTTTTGTTATCTGATGATATTTTCTGCATTTGCAATTTCTTTTCTTTGTAATGGCCTACGGCCGAGCTGTTTCCAATTGTACCATGTACTGCCTTTTTTTGGATTCAATAAACACTGAATTAACAAAAAAAAAAACATTAATGAAGGTGTTCAACAACCCGTTGGACAGAACTTACAGATGCAGGCATTGATGGGAAAGATGAAACGAATGATGAGGGCTGAATTGGAGTAGATTCATGAGAGGTTGGACAGGGTAGAACAGAGGCCGGAAAGGGTGCAACCACCAGTTGTTCCGAATGCACAAAGGAGGAATAGATTGGAGCAAAGAGTTGAAGATGTTGATGAGATCGATGAGGAAGGTTTAGATGAAGAGTTTGATAGAGTTTCGGTGGGCAGCAATAGGCGACATGGTTGGGATAGAGATGCTAGGGATCGTGTTGATCGAGTTGATAGCAACTTAGGAAGCATCAAGATGAAGATTCCTGCGTTTCAAGGAAGGAGTGATCCGGAAGCCTATCTTGAGTGGGAAAAGAAGATTGAGTTGGTGTTTGATTGCCACAACTATTCCGAGTTGAAAAAGGTAAATCTTGCTGCCATTGAATTTACTGATTATGCTATTGTGTGGTGGGATCAATTGTATCTCAATAGGAGGCGGAATGGAGAACATCCTGTGGCAACTTGGAATGAGATGAAGAGAGTAATGAGGAGGCGATTTGTACCCAGTCATTATTACTGGGACTTATACCTCAAGTTGCAAGGTCTTCATCAAGGTAATAAAAGTGTAGATGATTATTACAAAGAGATGGAGATGGCTATGATTAGAGCCAATGTAGAGGAAGATCGGGAGGCGACAATGGCTAGATTTCTGAATGGGCTGAATCGAGAAATTGCTAACACCATTGAGTTGCATCATTATGTTGAGTTAGAAGATTTGGTGCATATGGCAATTAAGGTGGATAAGCAATTGAAGAGGGGTGGTGCACGACCAAGGCCAGCCCCGCAACACTCAAGTGCATTACCTTGAAGGTCAAGTTACCCAAGAAATGAGGAGAGTTCGTCTACTTCCAAGGTCAAGCCTAAGCCCAAAACATCCACCCATGCCACGACTTCTCAAGGTCAAACAGCCCATCCTACAACTCGTGCTAGTGATATAAAATCCTTTAAATGTCAGGGATGAGGGCACATAGCTCGCCAATGTCCAAACAAGAGGGCAATGGTAGTTTTGGAAAGTGGGGAGATTGAGTCTGAAGATGAAACGCAATCTAATGACATGCCCAAACTAGAGGACACCGAAGTAGGTGAAGAAGAGGAATTTGGGGCAGATTATGGAGAGATGGTTGGATTAGAGGCATGATGAGCATTGAGCTTGCAAGCTAAAGAGGAGGAAGAAGTAGTGTAATGTGAGAACATCTTTCATACCTGCTGCCACGTGAAAGATAAGGTATGTAGTGTTATTATTGGTGGTGGTAGTTGTACTAACGTTGCTAGTGCTTCAATGGTTGACAAGCTAGGGCTTACAACAATTAAGCATCCACGTCCATACAAGCTGCAATGGTTGAATGATTGTGGTGAGGTAAGGGTTACAAAATAGGTTGTGGTGCCATTTCACATTGGAAAATGTGAGGATGAAGTATTGTGCGATGTGGTACCTATGCATGCTGGACATCTTCTTTTGGGAAGGCCATGACAATTTGATCGACGTGTGTAGCATGATGGCTTCACCAACAAGTACCCATTCATGTTCAATCAAAGGACAATTACTCTAGTTCCAATGACACCAAAACAAGTTTATGAGGATCAAGTGAGGTTACAAAAATTGAGTGATCAAAATAACTTGAGTGATCAAAAGAATTTGAGTGAGCAAAAGATGGAGAGTGAAAAGAAAAAGAACAAGGCCGAATCTGGAAAAGTAGTGAGGAGAGAAAAGAATTCGGCCAAGGAGGTAAAAACAGAGGGAAAACAAAGAAATTTTTATTCAAAAGCAAGTGAGGTTAAGAGAGCTTTGATTTCAAAAAGGCCAATGATTGTACTTATGTACAAAGAAGCTCTTTTAAACACTGACCAACTTGACTCTGCATTGCCTAGTGTTGTTGTTTCTCTCTTGCAGGATTTTGAAGATGTGTTTCTCGAGGAGATACCACATGGTCTACCACCTCTTCGAGGGATTGAACATCAGATAGATTTTGTACCCAGAGCCTCAATTCCAAATCGTCCAGCTTATAGGAGAAATCCAAAGGAGACGAAGGAGCTTCAAAGGCAAGTCGAAGTGTTGATGGAGAAAGGGTACGTGAGAGAAAGCATAAGTCCTTGTGCAGCTCCTGTAATTTTAGTGCCTAAGAAGGATGGGACATGGAGGATGTGTGTTGATTGCAGAGCCATCAATAACATAACAGTAAAGTATAGACTTCATATTCCTCGCTTAGATGATATGTTAGATGAATTGCATGGTTCTTGTGTGTTTTCTAAGATTGATCTTAAAAGTGGATACCATCATATAAGAATGAAAGAAGGAGATGAATGGAAAACATCATTTAAAACTAAATATGGATTGTATGAGTGGTTAGCCATGCCTTTTGGATTAACTAATGCACCTAGTACTTTCATGCGCTTAATGAATCATGTTTTGCGTGCTTTCATTGGTAAATTTGTTGTTGTTTATTTTGATGATATTCTAGTTTATAGCAAGAGTTTGCATGAACATGTTTCACATTTAAATTCAGTTTTGAATGTGCTTAGAAAGGAGAAGTTGTATGCTAACCTCAAAAAGTGTACTTTTTGCACGAATAAGCTTGCTTTCCTAGGTTTTGTTGTTAGTACTAAAGGTATTGAGGTTGATGAAGAGAAGATCAAAGCCATCCAAGAATGGCCAACCCCCTCAAGTGTAGGTGATGTTAGAAGTTTCCATGGACTTGCTGGCTTTTACAGGAGGTTCGTGAAAGATTTTAGCACCATCGCAGCACCACTCACTGAAGTTATCAAGAAAAACGTTGGGTTCAAATGGGATGAAGATCAAGCGAAGGCGTTTTAGCTTATCAAATACACGCTTACTCATGCTCCTTTACTTGCTTTACCTAATTTCACTAAAACGTTTGAAATTGAATGTGATGCTTCAGGTGTAGGTGTAGGAGCTGTTCTTATGCAGGAAGGAAGACTCCTTGCATACTTTAGTGAGAAGCTTAGTGGGGCTGCACTTAACTACCCAACCTATGACAAAGAGTTGTATGCTTTGGTTCGAGCTTTGGAGACATGGCAGCACTACCTATGGCCAAGGAGTTTGTAATTCGTACAGATCATGAATCCTTGAAGCATTTAAAGGGTCAACACAAGCTGAATAAGAGACATGCTAGGTGGTTGAGTTCATTGAGACTTTTCCATATGTCATTGGCTATAAACAAGGTAAGGAAAACGTGGTTGCAGATGTATTGTCAAGAAGGTATGCCTTAATCTCTACTCTTGATGCTAAATTTTTGGGTTTTGAGCATATTAAGGACCTATATCAAGATGACCACGACTTTAGTGAAGTTTATAGGGCTAGTGAGAAATCTGCAGAAGGTAAGTTCTATAGGCATGAAGGGTTTTTGTTTAGAGAAAATAAGTTGTGAGTGCCTAACTGTTCTTTAAGAGACTTGTTAGTTAGGGAATCTCGTGGTGGTAGTTTAATGGGACACTTTGGTTGCTAAGACTTTAGCTATTTTGCAAGAGCACTTTTATTGGCCACACATGAAACGGGATGTTGAGAGAACTTGTGGAAGATGTGTTACTTGTAGGCAAGCTAAGTCTAGGGTTCAGCCACAGGGATTGTGCACACCACTACCTATTCCTAGTTCACCTGGGATTGATATTTCAATGGATTTTGTTTTGGGTTTACCTAGGAGTAGGCGTGGAAGGGATTCAATTTTTGTTGTTGTGGATAGATTTTCTAAGTTGCTACCTAGAGGAGATGGTCCTTTTCAAGTCCTCAAGCGGATCAATGACAATGCCTACAGACTTTTTTTTTTGATAGATCAGTGAATTTCATTGCCAAAAAAAAAACGAGGTACATAGTACAAAAAACGATCAATGAACAAATCAAAGATCGGGAAAGACAACAAAAAAGAAATTACAAAGAAACCAACAATGAACCTACAAAGAAAACAGGGAAAACCCAAAACAACCATTAGACACGAAGATCATTAGAGCCCAAAGTCCTCTTAGCTCTAAAAATCAAAAGTGCCATCTTCTAAGTCTGGAGGAATATTCTGTCTATTCATGAAAGCATTAAAGGCCTTTGAGATAGAAGGTTTCCATTCCTTACTGTGATACTTGGAGGATTCTCCTTTCTCCATATTGTTAAACTTCAAAGTACCTTTACCTTGAACTCGATCATTAATTTCCTTTGATGGACCTGAGCCTTTAGAAAAGGCAAATTTTTTCAATGTAGTTTTCTTTTGACCATGATGGTTTTCATTTTCCAGCTTGCTAGCAGTAGCTTCCGCATTTGCATTTTCATTTGAACTCAAAATCTCATATTGATTTTTGCTCAGGGTTTCAGAATTTTGGTTGCTGATGTGAGCACCCCGATTCTTGTTACGCTTTGTGTTCCGCTTCTTTTTACTACCATTTTGCCACTCCGAGTCTTTGGATTCCACAGCAACAGCAACAGGAGGATCAACACTATCATTGGTTATCGTAACATAGGTGGGACAATTATTGGAGCTATGACTAATAATACTACAGTGACTACATCTTTGGGGCTTCCAAGCATACTCAATATCGACTAAAGCAATCTGTCCATTACGAAGTTTCACTTTGGTGGTATCCTTAAGAGGCTTCTCAAGATTAAGTTCAATGCAAACTCGAGCATATCGAAGATGATTCCTAGAGGCAGTAACAGAATCCATTTGTAAAGGATAGCCAATAGTACTGGCCACATAGCTCAAACCAGCTCTTGTCCAGAGCGAAATTGGAACATTTTTGAGTTTCATCCACAATGGAACTCTATCAGCTTTGAAGTCAACAAGTTGGATATCCGGATCCCATTCACGTAAGAGAAGAGGCATGTGATTGACATGCCATAATTCTTCTAGAACAATGTCACAAATGGAAGAATTCTTGAAACTGAACACATACAGTCCTTTGTCTGTAGATTTAATATCCACATGCCCAAACTTTTTCCACTGATTGTTAACCATAGTCTCAATAAGAAAAAATGGAGGTGGTTTACCAATAAATTGGCCAATAAGACAATTATCCCATAAGATATTACCTTCATCATAAACCTCCTTGGGGGGGCAAGCAATTGGTTCTCCATCTTCATCACTTACGTCAGAGGGGAAAAAGTCCAGCTTGAGCGAGCTTTGAAGATTACCAACAAAGAAATCTTTCCAATTATTCTGTGAAGGGGGAATTTGGCTGCCCTCTTTTACAAAATCATTCTGTTGTCGTGGCATATGTTGCTGAGGAGTATCAGTCTTCGCTTTCTGAGTAGAAATACTCGTAGATGCATGATAAAGAGCAGGGAAGTTATCCAAAAAAGCTTTATCAGAATGGCCATTAACTGGAGCAGGGGGGGTAACTCCCTCAAAAAATGAACTAATATGATCTCTTGGTGAGAGGGGTAAAGATTCGTCCAAAGAAGCATTTGAGTAGATATGATGCAGAAATGGACTGGAAAGCCAAACATTTGAATTACCATGAGCCAATTCAGATGGTGGGGCATCGTGTTCCCTAATTTGTCTAGCATCGGCTGAAGAGAAAGAATCCAAAGCTTGCCCATCCGAAATGGCAAGGTCAGCATTAGCATGCTCACTAAAGTTGGTGTGTGCAAAATCGGGACCACCCAGACTTTTATTCCCATGCATTTGAAAATTGGATACTTGAATTGGAACATTTTGGATCTGCAAACTAGTGGTAGGACCTACAGTATCTTGTAGAGTTTGAACTCCGTGTGAATTGGACTTCAAAGAATTATTCAATGCAGGCACGACATCCCCATGTGTTGATGGACCCGCCAAAAGTAAAAGATTTTTTTCCTCAGCTTGACCAGAATTCTCGTGCACATGAGTGGGATTACCAGAGGGACCCACGATATTATTGGTACCACCAAAAGTTTCTCGCATCTCACGTGGTATGGCTGTATTGTTTGACTTCTCAAGTTGGTTAATGTTTGAGTCAAGAGCTACGGCCCCACCATTGAAATTAGAAACAACAGAATTATTTCTTCCACCAAAGGTGTCCACGGGCCTACCATTGAAATTGGATCCCGCTGAATTATTTTTGCCATCAAAGTTGTCCAAATCACGTGGGCTATAACCAATGTTTGACCGTTGTTGGCTGGGAAGAGCAATGCAATTCGGGCTAGTACCAAGTGGCTTAGGAGTCGTACCTTGCACGGAAACAGCTTCTGTAGAAATCAAGGCAATCGAATTTGTTGCATGAGTATTCAAATGATGATCTTCTTTCTGATTGTCGGGCAAAGAAATCTTGGACTGAATATCATTGAATGCACGCTCTAATTCAAGACTGGAATTAGATCTTTCACCATGCGCATTAGAGGAAGAAGTGAGATCATCACCTTCACTAAGATTGCCCAGTAATGACGAATCAGGGATCAGTCCCATTGCTGAAATAGAGTCAAGAACAAGTTGGTGTTCCTTGTTAGAAACTGAGGAAGAGGAAAAATCACCCGATTCAGAAATAGAAAATTCATCATCTTCCCCTTGAGAACTTGAACATGAATTTTCCAGAACTTGAGCAGGTTTCGATGCAAGAGCAGCCGGAGCTTTGGCTTTAAGCCTAGCGCTGGACCTAGAGGAGGTAGAAGGTTCCTTCTTCCCCCCCATGAGGGGGAAGATTTGCTGGTGTTGGGGCACTGTAGTGGTTTAGAATGAGTAAATTGAAGTTATGTTGAATGGAGGTGGAGGAGGATGGGTGGTCAAAGGGTGTCCAACGGCTGAGTTACCTAGTGAGAAGGCAGAGAGAAATTCTAGAGAGAGAAATGTGTTACAATGCCTACAGACTTGATTTGCCAAGTGAGTACAGTGTTAGTGCTACTTTCAATGTTACTGATTTAAGTCCTTTTGATGTAAGTGACGATTTGAGGGCAAATCCTTCTCAGGAGGAGGGGAATGATGAGGACATCAAGGCTGCTAGGAATGTTCCAGATTCAATGCAAGTGCCAATTGGTCCAGTGACAAGAGCTCGCGCTAAAAGGTTCAAGGAAGAGCTGAATAATTTGGTTGAGAAAGTTCTACAACAAGAGGAAAGTGCGTTGGCTAGTAGAGATGAAGAAAGGCTGGTGTTACTCCTCCATGTAGATCCACAAGAAAGCCAACTAGGCGTCCACATTCATTGAACCTTTTGGGCGAATTTTCCAGCAAAGATTCAAGTCAAGATTCTATTTTCAAGATTCAAGAACTTCAAGATTCTTCAAGAAGTTTCAAGAAGATTCGAAGATTTAGTCAATATTTGATTTCTTTGTAATTCTATCCTAGTTTTAGTTTTTAGTTTTAGTTTAATTCCCTATGGACGAATTTAGGTATTCACACTAGAAAATAGACTTTCTTGGGCTGCAAGATGTGTTCACACTAGAAAGAAGCTTTTCTTGGGCAGCAAGTTTGCTTCCTTTTAAGTTACTATTCACGTCACTATTCACGTGAATAGTTAATATGAGTCTTTTCTTGGTCTCCAAGTTTGTTTCCTTTGACCTAGTTACTATTCACGTTTTTCTATTTCAGCTAGGGTTTAGGAGTCTTTTCTAATTAAGAAACTTATTTGTTCTTTGCCTATATAAGGCTGATTTGCATGAAATTAAAAAAAAAAAAAAAGACAACTTTGTTATTAAATTTGTGAGATTATTCTCCTTAAGTTCTCAAGAACTTTTTCGAACTTATCAAGATTATTCTTGTGGCGTTCAACTCTGACTTATCAAACGAGATCTCCATCCTCGTTTGTGGCGTCCTCAACTATACCAAGGTTCTAGCTTTGCTAAGCATAGGGTCGCGGTTCCATCCATTCCTAAAGGGTCTTGGGTCATTTGCCATATTTGGTGTTGGGTCACGTCACATGTTGGCGTGGTTCGTATCAGTTTAGCTATATAATTGTTTGTAAATTTTATATAAACTTGTAACGACCCTGACTACCAACCCTTCCCAGGACTAGATAGAGAGTCTATAATTGTAAAACTATTCTCATTTAAAAGGTAAGATAGGGTACTATATATTATTTAACTTTCCGATTACATTCATGGTTACAAACCTTTTCCAACTACCAGACTCAGCTTATGACAAAATGAGCCCAGATAACCAGACTATTATACAAAACCTACTCCTCGTACACAGGGCCATAGTATAAGACATAAGCTAGCATACAAGGTCCAAAACTAGTGTCTACTGACACGTCATTAACTACGATGTCGTAGATGAGATAGTGTGGAATGCTAAGATCCACGAGGTCTTCAAAATACAAATAATGTCAGTGCACAATAACGTCAATATGTTGTGGGATCAGGAGATCCAGGTCTCCTATCAGGCAGAAAAGACACATTATCACAAATTGGTTCTAAAACTTCTTCAGTTTCACCTGAAATGGGGGGAAGAAAAAGGGAGTAGCTAAAAATAACTCAGTGCGAGAGAAATAACAGGGAAGATTTGAAAACGTTTTGGGGCTTTTAAAACCATGTTGTGCAATGCAAATAAACTATTATAACACTAGTTAAACATATTCGAGAATTCAGCACATTGTAAGGATACGATTCAAAATCACTGAAGTAGCCGGCTCTAGATTTCAAACACTTTCTTTTTATCACTCCCGATAGAATACTCTAGATTGTATCTGATTCTACAACCCAACTCTCCGAGGGTGGAATGCCAAGCGAGAGGGGAATAGGACCACGATAGTCACTGGAGCACCGGCAGGCCCTATGCCGCCTAGCGTTCGTGAACGCTATCGTGCCTGAGGTTGCAAACCCCCAATAGAACACACGCATGCACAAGTAATCGTGTAACACACAATTGGTAGCATTTTGCATTTGAGGGATTTATAATCTAAAATCAAAGTGGATCATTACCGTATAGCAAATAACATATCGTAATTTATATTTACTCATTGTTGTCACTTAAAATGATAAATTTCACACTAATTCGTAATAGCTATCTTTCTAGTCCCAGTTAAGATCATTTAGAGAGTAAGAACCTACATTCCTCTTTAAGACTATACAAAGTGAATTAAGTTTACAGGATTTTAGATTATCTACTGGAATTTCCAAAAAGATTAATTCTAGTGACATTCATTAGTCATTCATTATTTATTTCTTATTTCACTTAACTAGGCTTAAAAGTTTATTTCCTTATTTCAACTAATTTAGGCTTGATAGTTTTATCATGCTATTTATTTCTTTATTTCAATTAACTGGCTTCTACTTTATCTAATTGGTAGTATAACAATATATGTCAGCATATAAGTAATTAACTCTTACATAAGAAAGTGAATTTAAGGAAACCGTAGTAAGTCTATAAAACTCCAAACAATGCATATTAACTTCTAAATAATGTCGTGCTATAAAAAGAAATCACCTTATCTCAACCTATATGGACACAACCAACTCTTTATACTACGTACTAAAAATTTCCTATTCTTACATGCCATGTTCAGAGCAAATTCTCCCTACGAACACTTATTATATAGTAAACACATGTATAGCAAAGATGTTATTTTTAAGTAAACCTCTTCACATAAACTTATACATATACTCTTATAATAATAATTTTCCATGAATAAACTAACTTACTTCACATATTCATATAGCAAACATATGAAATACAATAATGCTTTTTATCAAATTCACCTCACCTAGCTCGCTGATACTACAACTGCTATGGTGTTTATATGTGAAGTACCTAGCTTGTATGACTTGAGATATTAGTTAGTGTGTTGTTGTGTTTCCTAAAGCCGAAGGTGAGAAGCTTTTATATAGGATCTTAGCTTTGATCCAATTGGATCGTGGTGGGGGTGAAAATTATTGAGGTTTCAATTTCCATAGTGTCATGCAAAGTGACAAGCATGCAGCCTACAACTCCTAGTATACATGCAAGGCGACACTATGCACGGCAATGTCAT
Source organism: Ehretia macrophylla (assembly GCA_037974665.1). NCBI lineage: Eukaryota > Viridiplantae > Streptophyta > Magnoliopsida > Boraginales > Ehretiaceae > Ehretia > Ehretia macrophylla. The sequence continues at coordinate 5,284,089 of CM075768.1, forward strand.
GCTAGCTATAGGTGGCGATGATAATGCTAAAATGAAATCATTTGCTAAGCTATAATATCTTGATATATTGAAATGTTATTGGTACAAGGCAGCGGTATTGTTTGTTGTTAATAATGATGATATAAGCTTGGTGCTTAAAGCTCATTTGCGCAGGCCATTAGATTATAATACTCAGCATGTAGGCTTCGGTTTTAATCGGTAAGTGGTACTTGCCTGATACTAATGCTCGCGGGTGATGGAGCAGCCTGGTGAGCTGGCTTGTTCATTTTTGGACGGTGGGTGATGATGTAGAAGATGGTAGCAGCTAATGATAGGTTTTAGATTGAAGTGTATAATGGTAGCAGGTAGAATTATTTGAATTTTGGGTAGGCTATATAAATAATGACGATGCTATTTTAAAATTTTTTGCTAGCAATTTCTTAAGAATACTTGAAGTCCCGATTATAATTGGTTGGGGAACTTAGTGAAATATCTAGCAAATTTTATAGTGAGGACAACTTCAAAACTTAATGAATTATTTCCCGAAGTACCATTCTTAAGTCTTCTATTCCAAATGAAGAGTATTATTGACTTAGTATTAATTTACTCGTAAGTATCTAATAGCAGACCTAAGAATTCTCGAGCTATTTCATCTATCCGCTAAGCTAAAATACTTAGTTGATATACTAAATCCTTCTTATTATTTCACAAACTAAGACTACTATATAATTCATGCCTATTTATCTATATGCATTTTCAAGATCATTTTCTAGCAAATCCTATTGAAAAGCTATTCTAGCATATAGCAACATGAAAGATTGTACATAAGGTGAAATAAGCTTCTACCATATACCAAATAGCACATATTCAATTTAACCATATGATACAATTAACAATTTACATGACACCAATCAAAGAAAGTTAAACCTTTATATTAATTAATTCCAAAGGTCTTAAACTAATATCCTGATTTATTTAACTCATAATTCCTAATTCAATAACTAGTTTCATTAATAGTATCTTAATCCTAATTTAAATTAAAACTTACTTAACAATTTACTTAATTCTTATATTAACCTTCTAAACATATTAGTAATATTCATTCCAAAGTCCTATTTAAATATATTCTAATCACTTTTAAACATATTACACAACTTAGGGTGCACACAGACCTTTCAACTGCACTTACCAGGTTAATCCTTGTCTAATTGAAACGAATGCTTAGTTTGGTATGCTAGGCTTTATATGTTTTCTAAGTTTAAATTAGGTCTTAACATGGAAATTACAAGAACATATTGTAATACCATTAATCGTAACTATATTAATATGCTAAAGCTCGGGAATTGAATACAGGGCCTCACATCCTCTCCCCCTTATAAAAATTTCGTCCCTAAAATTTACTTACCTTGCAAATAACTTGGGGTACTATCGCTCAATCTAATCCTTCCACTCCCAAGTGGCTTCCTCAAGACCATGATAGTTCCAGAGAACTTTGACCATCGTAATCGTTTTGGATCTTAACTCTCGATCCTGTTCATTCAGACGAGTTTTTCTTCATAGGACAAATCTTCTTGTAATTGTAGTGGCTCTGGCTTTTAAATGTGAGAGGGGTCGGGATGGTACTTTCTTAGGGACGATACAAGGAACACATCATTAAGGTTGGCTAGGTTTGGAGGTAAGGTCAATCGGTAAGCCAACTTTCCGTTCCTTTCGATAATCTCAAATGGTCCAACGAATCATGGGCTTAACTTTCCGCTTTTACCATGACGAACCATCCCTTTTTGAGGTGACAGCTTCAAGAATACCAAGTCACCGACTTCGAACTCTAGATCCCGTCTGCGTCTATCAGCGTAACTCTTTTGTCGGCTTTCGGCGGTTAACATTGTTTTCCGGATTAGGTGAATATTTGCTATCTTTTCCCCCAGTTTTGGCAATATGGTTGGATCTATAGCTTTCATTTCTCCGACTTCATCCCAATATAAAGGGGACCGACATTTTCTTCCATATAAGGCTTCGTAAGGAGCCATACCAATAATGGCCTGATAATTGTTGTTGTAGGCAAATTCAGCCAAGGAAAGGTGTTTCTCCTAATTCTTTCCAAAATCTAACACACATGCCCTTAACATATCCTCTAAGATTTGAATTGTCCTTTTGAATTACCCATCTGTCTAGGGATAGTAAGTCGTGCTAAAACTCAACTTGGTGCCCAAAGCAACTTGCAACTTCTGCTAGAGTCTAAATGTAAATCAGGGATCCCTATCTGACACAATACCAGCCGGTACTCCGTGAAGTTTCACAATATTAGCCACATACAGGTCAGTTAATCTTTCTATTTTATCTTTCATACTCATTGCAATAAAGTGGGCGGTCTTAGTCAACCAATCTACAACTACCCAAATAGTGTCGCATCCTCGAGGAGATCTGGGTAGTCCCATGACAAAATCCATGGTTACATGTTCCTACTTCCACTGGGGTATCTCTAGAGGTTGCAACAATCATGAGGGCCTCTGATGTTCTGCTTTCACTTGTTGACAAGTCAGACACCGAGTTACAAATTCTGTGATGAGGACATCAAGGCTGCTAGGAATGTTCCAGATTCAATGCAAGTGCCAGTTGGTCCAGTGACAAGAGCTCGTGCTAAAAGGTTCAAGAAAGAGCTGAATAATTTGGTTGAGAAAGTTCTACAACAAGAGGAAAGTGTGTTGGCTAGTAGAGATGAAGAAAGGCTGGTGTTACTCCTCCAAGTAGATCCACAAGAAAGCCAACTAGGCGTCCACATTCATTGAACCTTTTGGGCGAATTTTCCAGCAAAGATTCAAGTCAAGATTCTATTTTCAAGATTCAAGAACTTCAAGATTCTTCAAGAAGTTTCAAGAAGATTTGAAGATTTAGTCAAGATTAGATTTCTTTGTAATTCTATCCTAGTTTTAGTTTAATTCCCTATGGACGAATTTAGGTGTTCACACTAGGAAAGAGACTTTCTTGGGCTGCAAGATTAGGTGTTCACACTAGAAAGGAGCTTTTCTTGGGCTGCAAGTTTGCTTCCTTTATAGTTACTATTCACATCACTATTCACATGAATAGTTAAATAGGAGTCTTTTCTTGGTCTCCAAGTTTGTTTCCTCTGACCTAGTTACTATTCACGTTTTTCTATTTCAGCTAGGGTTTAGGAGTCTTTTCTAATTAGGAAACTTATTTGTTCTTTGCCTATATAAGGCTGATTTGCAAGAAATAAAAGGAAGACAATTTTTATATTAAATTTGTGAGATTATTCTCCTCAAGTTCTCAAGAATTTTTTCAAACTTATCAAGATAATTCTTGTGGCATTCACCCTTGACTTATCAAACGGGTTTCCCATCCTCGTTTGTGGCGTCCTCAACTATACGAAGGTTCTTGCTTTGCTAAGCATACGGTCGCGATTCCATCCATTCTTGAAAGGTGATAAGGTCGTTTGCCATATTTGGTGTTTGGTCGCGTCGCATGTTGGCGTGGTTCATATCAGTTGGTAATCAGAGCCTAGCTTTATAAGGTTTGCCTATCATTTTTCTTGTTTTCTTGGTCAATTCTGTGAGTCTAGGTCTAGGTTTAAATTTCTTTCTTTGTTCTTGATTGTGTCTTGCTGCCAATTCGTTTTAGGTTGTGTTTCAATTCCGTTCTTGCTTCAATTTCGTTTCTTATCTTGTGTTTCAAGTCTGTTTTCTTGTTGAAATCCGTGTCTTGCTTTCAAGTATTTTCTTGTTTTTCTCATCAAATCCGTGGGTAGGGTTAAGGTTTTCAATTAGGACAAAACCCTAATTGGTTCTGTGCTCAAATCTGAAATCTTGGTTACTTAGTCATTGTTTTCATTTCTGAAAATCAAGAAAACAACATCAAGAAGAGAAAAGGAACATCAATAAAAGAAAAGAAAGGTCAAGAATAGATCAAAAAAGAGAAAAAAAATAGTTTGGAGCTGAAAAATTGAAAAATAGTGAACAGTAAAAAAAAATTTGGTTGAAATAGCTTGCGAGGCCAAACTTTTCTAAAGGAAAACGATGTTCTGAGCATAACCCACAGTTTTGACTGTGGGCACCACCCTCTTAGGGCCTAATTCCATTGTTTTCTATGAGTTTTAGGTGTTTTGTGTTTTCAAATAGGGTTTTCTCAACTTTTCTTATTTTTCCAGGTTTCCTTCTTCGAGTTTTGGTCAATTTTATTTCTCTAACCTTGTTTCCAGAGTCTTAGAGGTCTGGAAAAAAAAAAGTCAGATTCCGAAATAGATTATTACACTGCTTGGTATTCTTGGTAAGTTCTAGGGACTTGAAGGAGAATACGAGAGGAAAAAGGCAGAGTGTGTGAGAATATTAGAGGGTAAAAGCCAAATTGAGTTGAGTGAAACACCTGACGGAGTGAAATTTAATCATGTCCCAAAATCAAGCAGACAACATTAATGAAGGTGTTCAACAACCCGTTGGACAGAACTTACAAATGCAGGCATTGATAGGAGAGATGAGACGAATGATGAGGGCTGAATTGGAGCAGATTCATGAGAGGTTGGATAGGGTAGAATAGAGGCCGGAAAGGGTGCAACCACCAGTTGTTCCGAATGCACCAAGGAGGAACAGATTGCAGCAAAGAGTTGAAATGTTGATGAGATCGATGAGGAAGGTTTAGATGAAGAGTTTGAAAGAGTTTCGGTGGGCAGCAATAGGCGACATGGTCGGGATAGAGATGCTAGGGATCGTGTTGATCGAATTGATAGCAACTTAGGAAGCATCAAGATGAAGATTCCTGTGTTTCAAGGAAGGAGTGGTCCAGAAGCCTATCTTGAGTGGGAAAAGAAGATTGAGTTGGTGTTTGATTGCCACAACTATTCCGAGTTGAAAAAAGTAAAGCTTGCACTGCCATTGAATTTACTGATTATGCTATTGTGTGGTGGTATCAATTGTCTCAATAGGAGGCGGAATGGAGAACATCCTGTGGCAACTTGGGATGAGATTAAGAGAGTAATGAGGAGGCGATTTGTACCCAGTCATTATTACAGGGACTTATACCTCAAGCTGCAAGGTCTTCATCAAGGTAATAAAAGTGTGGATGATTATTACAAAGAGATGGAGATGGCTATGATTAGAGCCAATGTAGAGGAAGATCGGGAGGCAACAATGGCTAGATTTCTGAATGGGCTGAATCGAGAAATTGCTAACACCATTGAGTTGCATCATTATGTTAAGTTAGAAGATTTGGTGCATATGGCAATTAAGGTGGAGAAGCAATCCCGTTCACGACCAAGGCCAGCCCCACAACACTCAAGTGCATCACCTTGGAGGTCGAGTTACCCAAGAAAGGAAGAGAGTTCGACTACTTCCAAGGTCAAGCCTGAGCCCAAAATATCCACCCATGCCATGACTTCTCAAGGTAAAATAGCCCCTCCTACAACTCATTCTAGTGATATTAAATGCTTTAAATGTCAGGGACGAGGTCACATAGCTAGCCAATACCCAAACAAGAGGGCAATGGTAGTTTTGGAAAGTGGGGAGATTGAGTTTGAAGATGAAACGCAATCTGATGACATGCCCATACTAGAGGACACCGAAGTAGGTGAAGAAGAGGAATTTGGGGCAGATTATGGAGAGATGCTTGGACTAGTGGCACGACGAGCTTTGAGCTTACAAGCTAAAGAGGAGGAAGAAGTAGTGCAACGTGAGAACATCTTTCATACCCGCTGCCACGTGAAAGATAAGGTATGTAGTGTTATTATTGATGGTGGTAGTTGTACTAACGTTGCTAGTGCTTCAATGGTTGACAAGCTAGGGCTCACAACAATTAAGCATCCACGTCCATACAAGCTGCAATGGTTGAACGATTGTGGTGAGGTAAGGGTTACAAAACAGGTTGTGGTGCCATTTCGCATTGGAAAATATGAGGATGAAGTATTATGCGATGTGGTACCTATGCATGCTGATCGACGTGTGCAGTATGATGGCTTCACCAACAAATACTCATTCATGTTCAATCAACGGACAATCACTCTAGTTCCAATGACACCAAAACAAGTTTATGAGGATCAAGTGAGGTTACAAAAATTGAGTGATCAAAATAACTTGAGTGATCAAAAGAATTTGAGTGAGCAAAAGATGGAGAGTGAAAAGAAAAAGAACAAGGTCGAATCTGGAAAGGTAGTGAGGAGAGAAAAGAATTCGGCCAAGGAGGTAAAAACAGAGGGAAAACAAAGAAATTTTTATGCAAAAGCAAGTGAGGTTAAGAGAGCTTTGATTTCAAAAAGGCCAATGATTGTACTTATGTACAAAAAGGCTCTTTTAAACACTGACCAACTTGACTCTGCATTGCCTAGTGTTGTTGTTTCTCTCTTGCAAGATTTTGATGATGTGTTTCCCGAGGAGATACCACATGGTCTACCACCTTTTCGAGGGATTGAACATCAGATAGATTTCGTACCTAGAGCCTTAATCCCAAATCGTCCAGCTTATAGGAGCAATCCAGAGGAGACGAAGGAGCTTCAAAGGCAAGTCGAAAAGTTGATGGAGAAAGGGTACGTGAGAGAAAGCATAAGTCCTTGTGCAGTTCCTGTAATTTTAGTGCCTAAGAAGGATGGGACATGGAGGATGTGTGTTGATTGCAGAGCCATCAATAACATAACAGTAAAGTATAGACATCCTATTCCTCGCTTATATGATATATTAAATGAATTGCATGGTTCTTGTGTGTTTTCTAAGATTGATCTTAAAAGTGGATACCATCAGATAAGAATGAAAGAAGGAGATGAATGGAAAACAACATTTAAAACTAAATGTGGATTGTATGAGTAGTTAGTCATGCCTTTTGGATTAACTAATGCACCTAGTACTTTCATGCACTTAATGAATCATGTTTTGCGTGCTTTCATTGGTAAATTTGTTGTTGTTTATTTTGATGATATTCTGGTTTATAGCAAGAGTTTGCATGAACATGTTTCACATTTAAATTTAGTTTTGGATGTGCTTAGAAAGGCGAAGTTGTATGCTAACCTCAAAAAGTGTACTTTTTGCATGGATAAGCTTGTTTTCCTAGGTTTCGTTGTTAGTACTAAAGGTATTGAGGTTGATGAAGAAAAGATCAAAGCCATCCAAGAATGGCCAACCCCCTCAAGTGTAGGTGATGTTAGAAGTTTCTATGGACTTGCTGGCTTTTACAGGAGGTTCGTTAAAGATTTTAGCACCATCGCAGCACCACTCACTGAAGTTATCAAGAAAAACGTTGGGTTCAAATGGGGTGAAGATCAAGCGAAGGTGTTTCAGCTTATTAAATACAAGCTTACTCATGCTCCTTTACTTGCTTTACCTAATTTCACTAAAACGTTTGAAATTGAATGTGATGCTTCAGGTGTAGGTGTAGGAGCTGTTCTTATGCAGGAAGGAAGACCCCTTGCATACTTTAGCGAGAAGCTTAGTGGGGCTGCACTTAACTACCCAACCTATGACAAAGAGTTGTATGCTTTGGTTCGAGCTTTGGAGACATGGCAGCACTACCTATGGCCAAAGGAGTTTGTAATTCGTACAGATCATGAATCCTTGAAGCATTTAAAGGGTCAACACAAGCTGAATAAGAGACATGCTAGGTGGGTTGAGTTCATTGAGACTTTTCCATATGTCATTCGCTATAAACAAGGTAAGGAAAATGTGGTTGCAGATGCATTGTCAAGAAGGTATGCCTTAATCTCTACTCTTGATGCTAAATTTCTGGGTTTTGAGCATATTAAGGACCTATATCAAGATGACCACGACTTTAGTGAAGTTTATAGGGCTAGTGAGAAATCTGCAGAAGGTAAGTTCTATAGACATTAAAGGTTTTTGTTTAGAGAAAATAAATTGTGTGTGCCTAACTGTTCTTTAAGAGACTTGTTAGTTAGGGAATCCCATGGTGGTGGTTTAATGGGACACTTTGGGGTTGCTAAGACTTTAGCTATTTTGCAAGAGCACTTTTATTGGCCACACATGAAACGGGATGGTGAGAGAACTTGTAGAAGATGTGTTACTTGTAGGCAAGCTAAGTCTAGCGTTTAGCCACATGGATTGTACACACCACTACCTATTCCTAGTTCACCTTGGATTGATATTTCAATTGATTTTGTTTTGGGTTTACCTAGGAGTAGGCGTGGAAGGGATTCAATTTTTGTTGTTGTGGATAGATTTTCTAAGATGGCTCATTTTATCCCTGGTCATAAGGCTGACGATGCTTCTAATGCTGTAGATTTGTTCTTCAGGGAGATTGTTAGGTTGCATGATATGCCTAGGACAATTGTTTCAGATCGTGATGCTAAGTTCTTAAGTTACTTTTGGAAGACTTTGTGGGGCAAACTAGGGACAAAACTTTTGTTTTCTACAACTTGTCATCCTCAAACTGATGGTCAAACATAAGTAGTTAATAGGACTTTATCTTCATTATTGAGGGCTATCATAAGTAAGAGCATTAAGACTTGGGAAGATTGTTTACCACATGTTGAGTTTGCATATAATCGTACTGTTCATTCTGCTACTAAGCTTTCACCTTTTGAAATTGTTTATGGTTTTAATCCTTTAACTCCTTTGGATTTATCACCTTTCCCTATGTCTGAGCATGTGAACTTAGATGGTAAGAAGAAGGCAGAATTTGTGAAACAACTCCATGAGCGAGCACACCTCAACATAGAGAGAAGAACTGAGCAATATATCAAGCAAGCTAACAAGGGACGTCGCAAGCTGGTCTTTGAGCCTGGAGATTGGGTGTGGGTACACATGAGGAAAGAAATATTTCCAGCACAAAGACGTTCTAAATTGCTACCTAGAGGAGATGGTCCTTTTCAAGTCCTCAAGCGGATCAATGACAATGCCTACAGACTTGATTTGCCAGGTGAGTACAGTGTTAGTGCTACTTTCAATGTTACTGATTTAAGTCCTTTTGATGTAGGTGACGATTTGAGGGCAAATCCTTCTCAAGATGAGGGGAATGATGAGGACATCAAGGCTGCTAGGAATGTTCCAGATTCAATGCAAGTGCCAGTTGGTCCAGTGACAAGAGCTCGTGCTAAAAGGTTCAAGGAATAGCTGAATAATTTGGTTGAGAAAGTTCTACAACAAGAGGAAAGTGCGTTGGCTAGTAAACTAGGCGTCCACATTCATTGAACCTTTTGGGCGAATTTTCCAGCAAAGATTCAAGTCAAGATTCTATTTTCAAGATTCAAGAACTTCAAGATTCTTCAAGAAGTTTCAAGAAGATTTGAAGATTTAGTCAAGATTAGATTTCTTTGTAATTCTATCCTAGTTTTAGTTTAATTCCCTATGGACGAATTTAGGTGTTCACACTAGGAAAGAGACTTTCTTGGGCTGCAAGATTAGGTGTTCACACTAGAAAGGAGCTTTTCTTGGGCTGCAAGTTTGCTTCCTTTATAGTTACTATTCACATCACTATTCACGTGAATAGTTAAATAGGAGTCTTTTCTTGGTCTCCAAGTTTGTTTCCCTTGACCTAGTTACTATTCACATTTTTTCTATTTTAACTAGGGTTTAGGAGTCTTTTCTAATTAGGAAACTTATTTGTTCTTTGCCTATATAAGGCTGATTTGCAAGAAATAAAAGGAAGACAATTTTGATATTAAATTTGTGAGATTATTCTCCTCAAGTTCTCAAGAACTTTTTCGAACTTATCAAGATTATGCTTGTGGCGTTCAACTCTGACTTATCAAACGAGATCTCCATCCTCGTTTGTGGCGTCCTCAACTATACCAAGGTTCTAGCTTTGCTAAGCATAGGGTCGCGGTTCCATCCATTCCTGAAAGGTCTTGGGGTCGTTTGCCATATTTGGTGGTGGGTCGCGTCACATGTTGGCGTGGTTCGTATCATTCTGCTATATCCCTTTTCATATTATTCCACCAGTAATGCTTCTTTAAATCTTGGTACATATTCGTCCCTCCTAGGTGGATAGTGTACTTGGAGTTATGGGTTTCCTCGAGAATCTTCCGTTTTAACTCTGGCTCGTTTGGTACACAAATTCGGCTCCTATATCTCCATAACCTGTCTTGATGTAATGTCAGGTTGACATTACTTTTTTTTAACCTTTTGGTACTGGGGATTCTGTTTCTGTGCCTCCTGCAATTGTGATTAAAAAATCTGGCCGTACCCTTAGGTAAGCACACCAAACGCCGTTTGTTACTTCAGGTTTTCCCAAGTTGGGTATTGCTAACTTGCTTTTCGACTTAAGGCATCTACCACGATATTTGCCTTTCCCGGTACATAGTTAATGGAGCAATCATAATCATTCAGTAGTTCCATCCACCTTCGCTGCCTCATGTTGAGTTCTTTCTGAGAGAAAAGGTATTTCAAGCTCTTGTGATCCGTGAATACTTCAAACCTACTTCCCCATAGATAATGTCTCCATTTCTTCAAAGCAAACACTATAGCGGCCAACTTTACTTCATAGGATTTTAGTTTCGCGAGGCATAAGCAATTACCCGAATATTCTGCATTAACACACAGCCCAAGCCTTCTTTCCAGGCATCACTATAAATGATATAATTTTGATCGCCTTTTGGTAGAGCTAGAACAGGTGCGGTAGTCAGTCTATTCTTTAGTTCTTGAAAACTACTCTCGCACTTGTCGTTCCACTCAAAGGTTGTTTTCTTCTGGGTAAGCCTAGTGAGTGGTCTTGCTATTTTCAAGAAATCTTGTACAAAGCGTCAATAGTATCCTGCCAATCCAAGGAAACATCATATTTTGGTGACATTCTCTAGTCTTTTGATATTACTTCAATTTTTGTTGGGTCCACTACAAGACCGTTTTGGGAGATTATGTGTCCCAAGAATGACACTTGTTGAAGCCAGAATTCGCATTTGCTAAATTTTGTATACAGATGATGCTCCTGAAGTTTCTTCAATACTAGATGTAAATGTTGCTCGTGCTCCTTTTCAGTCTTGGAGTAAACCAGTATGTCATCTATGAATATTACCACAAATTGGTCCAGGTAAGGCCGAAATACCCGATGCATCATATCCATGAAAGCAGCAGGCGCATTAGTTAATCCAAAGGGAATCACGATGAACTCATAGTACGCATATCAAATTCAGAAGGCACTCTTTGGTATGTCTTCCTTCTTGATTTGGAGTTGGTGGTAACTTTGCCTTACGTCGAACTTGGAAAACAACATTGCCCATTGTAGTTGATCAAATAGTTCATCAATTAAAGGCAAAGGGTATTTATTCTTGACCTAGTTTAAACCTTGGTAGTCAATACATAGTCTCAATGAATCATCCTTCTTTTTGACGAACAACACTGATGCTTCCCATGGTGAATAACGAGGTTGGATGAAACCTTTCTCCAATAAGTCCTACAATTGTACCTTTAGTTCTTTCAATTCTGTTGGGGCCATTCTATAAGGAGCTTTGGAGATTGTTTGAGTCCCGGGCAATAGGTCAATAGTGAAGTCGATAACCCGTTTTGGTGGTAGTTCGGGTAACTCTTTAGGGTAAACATTTGGATACTCCCTTATCACTGCAACTTCTTCCAGTTTGGCTTTATCGGCCGGCTTGTTGACAAGATATGCAAGAAACCCTGTACCCCTTTTAATAATGGACTTTACGGCCTTTGCTGCAAAAATGATAACATTGCTCGTACGGTTTCTGTTACCTGATATTTCTACCACCGACTGTCCTTGCACCTGCAACTTTAGCTTTTTGGTCCTACAGTCCAAGTAAGCATAGTGAGTAGATAGCCAGTCCATTCCCAAAATAACCTCATGATTCCCAAACGGAAAAAGCATCAGATCAACGGAACATTCGCGGTACTTTATTTGGATCTTACAGGTCTTACACACAAATTCAGTCATAAATTTGGTACCCATTGGGGTGCTTACTTCAGCATTATAGCACAATTTACTGATTGAAATTTTAATTCGTTGCACAGAAAGAGGAGTGATGAATGAATGAGTTTCCCCATAATAAATTAATGCTTTAACGGGCTGGTTTAAAATTGAAAGTGTACCTTCTACCATAGCGGCGTCATCAGGTAGTTCTTGTTGTTCTATTGCGTAAACCTTAGCTTGTACATGCTGATTTGTTGCTAGCTTATTCTGATCCCACTTCCCCTGCTACTTAGGGTAGTCTCTAACCTGATGCTGGTTACTTCCGCAACCGATGCAGTTTTCAGCCTTCTTCCAGCACTGCAAATCCGTGTGCCCATTCTTATTGTAAAATGCACATGTCTCGCTTTGAGTAACAGTCTTATTACCTGATAGACCTCGAGCCGAGGAGGCCACTGACCCACTCGGTTGTGGCCGGATAACCACCGATCCCATTTGACTCCGCCTTTGGCTAGAATAACCCAAATTCTGGTATGTCTTCTATTGCACTTGGGGCTTCTGAAAGGGTTTCTTGTTAGGTTGGCTTGGTCCAACTCTAGTTTCCATCTTCCTCTTCTCAACTCGCATAGCCGCCTCGACAACATCTCCATAGGTCTCAAATTTCAACGGGGCTAGGCTATCCTGTATTTCAGCCCTTAACCACTTTATGAACTTCCGGATTGCCCGGCTTGGTGGCTATATTAACTCGGGCACATACTGAGACAACTTGTCGAGACATGCCTTGTATTGAATGACGGTCAAACTTCCTTGTCTCAACGTCATGAATTATTCCTCTCGTTTTTCTCTGGCAAAAGCCGGAATGTATTTCTCTTTGAAAACTTTGGTAAAGTTCGCCCAGGTGTAGGGTACATGATCTTCTTCCCACTGATGTTTAACCAACTTCCACCAATGCTCCGCATCTCCTTTAAGTAAGAAAGCTGTGAATGTGACTTTTCTTTCATCATTATATCCCAAGGTGAACATATATTTTCTCTACTTCGAAAAGCCATGCTTCCGCTTTCTCATCATCTCGTTCTTCAAATAATTTTGGAGGATAGTAACTAGAAACTCCTTAAGTGGGCTAACCCTATTACCTCCGTTGCCGCTATTTTTCCCACCTTCAGTGTTGTAGGGGTTAGTTACTTCTATCGCCTCTTGGCTTTCCAGAACTCGTGACATCCTATCCACAGAGATTGCCATTAAGTTGAACATTGCCATTCCCGGGTTGGCTTGACTAGTCTCTTCTGTTGGTTCAGCATTCCTGTTGATACTACATGTGCTTGGTCCAGCCATTTCTTTTCTAAACACATGCAGTTATTCTTGCTTGTTTAATATTCAAATAGCCATGTAGTTCATATGTAATCATATTCTTAGTAGTTCATATATAATCATATTCAAGACTTTTACTCTACCCATCGACCAGGGCTTCTAAACCCGGCTCCTAAGGCAATACTATGCTCTGATACCAATTGTAACGACCCCGACTACTCAACCCTTCCCAGGACTAAATAGAGAGTCTGTAAATACAAATCCATTCCCATTTACTTGATAGCCAAACATATAAAAGTCAAGATAGGGTTCTATATATTATTTAACTTTCTGATTACATTCATGGTTACAAACCTTTTCCAACTACCAGACTAAGCTTATGACAAAATGAGCCCAGATAACTAGACTATTATACAAAACCTACTCTTCGTACACATGGCCATAGTATAAGACATAAGCTACCATACAAGGTCCAAAACTGATGTCTAAGCATGTCCGTAACTATGATGTCGTAGATGAGATGGAGTGGAATGCTAAGATCCATGAGGTCTTCACTATATAGATAATATCGGTGCACGATTGCATCAATATGCCGTGGGATCAGGAGATCCAAGTCTCCCATCAAGCAGAAAAGGCACATTATTACATGATGGTTCTACAACTTCTTCAGTTTCACCTGAAATGGGGGATAAAAAGGGAGTAAACTCGAAAGAACTCAGTGCGGAGGAAATAACAAGGGAGATTTGAAAACATTTTAGGGCTTTTAAAACCATGTTGTGCAATGCAAATATACTATTATAATAACAGTTAAACAAATTCGAGAATTCAGCACATTGTAAGGATATGATTCAAGATCACTGAAGTAGCCAGCTCTGGATTTCAAACACTTTCTTCTTATCACTCTCGATAGGATACTCCAGATTGTATCAAATTCTACGACTCAACTCTTTGAGAGTGGAATGCCAAGCGAAAGGGGAATAGGATCACGATAGTCACGGGAGCACCGGCAAGCCCTATGTTGCCCGACATTCATGAACGCTATCATGCCTGAGGTTGCAACCCCCAATAGAACACACACATGCACAAGTAATCGTATAACACACAATTGGTCGCATTTTGCATTTAAAGGATCGTCAAAGTGGATCATTACCGTATAAGCAAATAACATATCGTAATTTATATTTACTCATTGTTGTCACTTGAAATGATAAATTTCACACTAATTCGTAATAGCTATCTTTCTAATCCTGTAAACTTAATTCACTTTGTATAGTCTTAAAGAGGAATGTAGGTTCGTACTCTAGTTACATTTATTAGTCATTCATTATTTATTTCTTATTTCACTTAACTAGGCTTGATGAGAACCAGCCTTAAGCGCCCAAGTTCAAAGAACCATTTATTTGGGCGAATTTTTCAGTAAAGATTCAAGTCAAGATTCTATTTTCAAGATTCAAGAACTTCAAGATTCTTCAAGAAGTTTCAAAAAGATTCGAAGATTTAGTCAAGATTTGATTCTTTGTAATTCTATCCTAGTTTTAGTTTAATTCCCTATGGACGAATTTAGGTGTTCACACTAGGAAAAAGACTTTCTTGGGCTGCAAGATTAAGTGTTCACACTAGAAAGGAGCTTTTTTTGGGCTGTAAGTTTGCTTCCTTTTTTAGTTACTATTCACGTTACTATTCATGTGAATAGTTAATAGGAGTCTTTTCTTGGTCTCCAAGTTTGTTTCTTTTGACCTAATTACTATTCACGTTTTCCTATTTGAGCTAGGGTTTAGGAGTTTTTCAAATAGGAAACTTATTTGTCTTTGCCTATATAAGGCTGATTTGCATGAAATAAAAGTAAGACAATTTTGATATTAAATTTATGAGATTATTCTCCTCAAGTTCTCAAGAACTTTTTCGAACTTATCAAGATTATTCTTGTGGCATTCATCTCTGACTTATCAAACGAGATCTCCATCCTCGTTTGTGGTGTCTTCAACTATACCAAGGTTCTAGCTTTGCTAAGTATAGGGTCACGGTTCCATCCATTCCTGAAGGGTCTTGGGTCGTTTGCCATATTTGGTGTTGGGTCGTGTCACATGTTGGCGTGGTTCGAATCAGTTGGTATTAGAGCTTAGGTTTATCAGGTTTGCCTATCCTTTTTTCTTGTTTTCTTGGTCAAATTCGTGTGTCTACGTTAGGTTTCAATTTTCTTTCTTCGTTCTTGATTGAGTCTTGCTGTCAATTCCTTTTCTTGCTTTCCTCGTTTTTGTCTTGTGTCAATTCCGTGTCTTGAGTCTTGTATTTTGTTTCTTGGGAGTTTTTCAATTCCGTTTCTTGCTTTCAATTGGCCAAACCCTAGAAACGTGAACTAGGGTTTCTTGTGCTTCTAAATTTGAATTATTGTGACTTGCTCATTGTGTTTCGTTTCTGGAAAATAAAAATAAAAAAAACAGAAAAGAAAAGTCAAGGAAAGAAAGAAAAAAAAAGATAGTGAAGGTCTGAAAAAAATATTTTGTTGACTCAGCCTTCAAGACCAAACTTTTCTGAAGGGAAACGATGTTTTGAGCATAACTCACTTCTTTGCAGTGAGCACCACCCTCTTTAGGCCAAATTCGATCATTTATTAGGTGTTTTTGACATTTTTTGTGTTTTCCGCATAGATTTTCTTTAGTTTTTCTTATTTCTCTAGACTTCTTTTTCTTGTTTTTTTCTTAATTCTTTGTTCTAATCTTGTTCTCCACGTCTTGGAGACTTGTTTGCCAAAAAAATAAAAAAAAATGAAAATTCAGATTCCGTGACAGAATTGTTTCGTTGCTTGGTTCTTCTTGATAGTGTTGATTAGTTTCAAACGACCTAAAGGGAGAATACGAGAGGAAAAAGGCAGAGTGTGTGAGATTATTAGAGGGTAAAAGCCAAGTTGAATTTAAGTGAAACACGTGAGGGAGTGCTGATTTCAATCATGGGTCATAACCAAGATGATGACATAAACGAAGAAGGTCAACAAGCCATTGCTCCGAACTTACAGATGCAAGCTTTGTTGGGAGAGATGAGACGAATGATGGGGGCTGAATTTGATCAACTACATGAGAGGATGGATAGGGTAGAACAGAGAACACCAAGGGTACGGCCACCAGTTGCTCCAAACGCACCAAGGAGGAATAGGTTGCATCGAAGAGAAATTGAAGTTATGGATGAATTTGAAGAAGAAGGGATAGACGAGAAACTTAATCGGATGTCAATAGGCAGCAATGGAAGACATAACCGAGATAGAGAAGCTAGGAAACGTGTTGATAACAATAGGAGGCGGAATGGAGATCATCCAATTGCAACTTGGGATGAGATGAAGAGGGTGATAAGGAGGCGATTTGTACCCAGTCATTACTACAGAGATTTATACCCCAAGTTACAAGGTTTTCATCAAGGTAATAAGAGTGTTGATGAGTATTACAAAGAGATTGAGATGGCTATGATTAGAGCCAATGTCGAGGAAGATTGGGAGGCGACAATGGCTAGATTTTTGAATGGGTTGAATCGAGAGATTGCTAACACCATCGAGTTGTATCATTATGTGGAATTAAAGGATTTGGTGCATATAGCAATCAATGTGGAGAAGCAACTCAAAAGGGGTGGTACACGACCAAGGCAAGCACCACAATACTTGAATAAATTAGCTTCACCTTGGAGGACGAGTTACCCAAAGGATGAAGAAAATCTGTCTACTTCCAAGGCCAAGCCCGAGTTCAAACCATCCACCATTGCCATGACCTCTACTATGACTCGATCTAGTGAGATTCAATGTTTTAAATGCCCAAACAAGCGAGCAATGGTAGTCTTGGAAAGTGGTGAGATTGAATCTGAAGACAAAACATATTCTGATGACGTGCCCATACTAGAGGACACCACAATGGGAACAGAGGAGTTTGGGGCAAATCATGGAGAGATGCTTGGACTAGTGGCACAACGAGCCTTAAGCCTACAATCTAAAGAAGAGGAAGAGATAGCACAATGTGAGAACATCTTTCACACTCATTGCCATGTGAAAGACAAGGTAGGTAGTGTTATTATTGATGGTGGTAGTTGCACTAACGTTGGTAGTTCTTCCATGGTTGAAAAGCAAAGGCTCGCAATAATTAAGCATCCACGTCCATACAAGCTGCAATGGTTGAACGATTGTGGTGAGGTAAGGGTTACAAAACAGGTTGTGGTGCCATTTCAAATTGGAAAATATGAGGATGAAGTATTGTGCGATGTGGTACCTATGCATGTTGGACATCTTCTCTTAGGAAGACCATGGCAATTTGATCGACGTGTGCAACATGATCACCCTCGACTTATCAAGCGGATTTCCATCCCCGTTTGTGCCGTCTTCACCATACCAAGGTTCTTGCTTTGCTAAGCAACGGGTCGCGGTTTCCATCATTCTCAATTATATCAAGGTTCTTGCTTTGCTAAGTAATGGGTCACGGTTTCCATCATTCTTGAAAAGATCTTGGGTTTATTTTACCATTCTTGGTGTTGGGTCTCAGCACATGTTGACCAGGTTCGTATCAAATAGTACCAGGGGGATTTTTTCCAGATTTTTGGCATTTTGTATTGCTGAAATTTAATCACCCAAGTGACCTACCCTTACTAAAATGCCCTAATTGCTTGACCCACCCTTTGACCATCTCATGAGAACATTATAAGCCAAGAAACAAAAACAAAAAAAAGGGTCAAAAAAATGGCCAAAAATACCAATGTTCGAAAGGTCAACATCCCTAACCGGGTTAATGTACATCAGCCTACTTCGCATATTTCGGTCACCCCGTACCCATCTCAAGGTTCTAAGGATAAGGTAACTACGCACAATATTGGCAAAGCCATCTCTTCCGTTCATATTGTTGACAACTCTTTCAACAATGCCTCTACTTCCAAGGCATCATCTTCTTTCGATTACACTAAGGCAGTCCAAGGCATTTTTAATGGAAGGCCCCCTGATCGGAAAGCTCATTAAGGAGATTTTTTTTTCTTTGATCCTTTTGTGTTTTTGGTTTTCTTGTCTGTTGTTCTTTCAGTCCTTGTTGGACTGATTCTTTTCTGATTACTTGTCTTGATCTTGTTTTGACGTTGTTTGCCAACATCCATGTACTTGTACCATCTCCTTTGGATTTCAATAAATTTTCACTGAATTATCAAAAAAAAAAAAAACTTCTCCAAAAAAAAAAGAAAATTTGCTCCTTGCTTCACTCTTACTTCCATTGCTTCCCAAATTGGTTGTGCTTCATCCTTAGGACCTTAAGACCATTCTTTAATCTTCAAAATAGGTGAGGGTGCATTCCATTCTTGTATTAAATTCAATTAAAGTTTGTGCTATTTTTTTGTGATCTAATATTGTAGTGGTTTAATGCTTGTTCCGTTGCTTCTTATTTGTTCATAGACTTCATAGAATATATTTGATGGTTTAAAATGCTTGTTGAATGCTTGAAAATGAAAATGGTACTTGGGGAAGATGATTGAATAGTACTTTGGCCATGAAAATGACATAGAAAATATTTTTGTCTTGGATTTTGAATTCCTCGCTCGTGTAGGTCCTTGGCATTTTAGATTGACACAATGTGGAATAAAATTGAGGTGCTCTTTGAGAAAATCATGAAAACGGACCTAATTTAAGTCGGGGCTGAAAAACGGAGTTGTCTGTTTGCTCGTTTCTATTTAGGGCTTTGTCTTAGTAGGTCATGGAGGCACTTTTCATGCATTTATGGCGTCGGTTGGGGTTTCGGGTGATAGAGGATAAACGTGGGCGGAACCGGGGTTTTGTATCTTTTAAGTGGGTCATAAAATGTCCTTGAATGGGGTGTGAAGTAGGTTTCGAGTTTGGTTATCATATGAGTTCATAGGCGCATAATTTATATTGACTTTAAGCATAATAGTTGAAATTGAGAATTAGACTTGTGTTAGCTTGAAATGTCGTACCATATGCTTCCTATATTGATTGTCATTGCATTTAATGGCTATATTGCTTAGTTGAATGATATATAGACCAAACATTGTTAAATGCTTATATGATGTGAACTTGGTTATATCGGTTATAAATGTTAGTTATGTTAATCCTCATGATAAATATATATTCTCTTGCATGATAGGGTCGATCCATTGAGTTGTTTCTTGTATCTTGGAGCTCGGTAAAGGTGAGGGTTGCATCATACTTGGCATCTTAACTGATTCATTGATTTTTCATTATGATGGTTATCGTGTAGATTATGAGTTATTATTTAATTACTTTAATTGTATTGTTATGTTCTCGTTTATATGTCAACTATGAAGTATTATGTAATCTAGGTTACAAATGCTTGTTAATGGATATTCATGTGCGAGGACAATCTACTTTGTTGTCCTTAAATGTGTTTATTGATTATATTGTCATTGTCATCATACTTGCATTGCATCATGGTTGCGCAACCTCATTGTTCGGGACGGATGCGACGGGCCTCTCTAGGCGGCATTGGGCTTGCCGGGGTTGGTGCTCTAGCTCCGTACCCTATTCCCTCACTCGCCTGGTATGGAGTATGCCAGGGGGTGTTGGGTCGTACGATCGGGTACATCCGGAGTACCCATTGGAGTGATTGGGGATTTATGCCGGCACGTTGAACGTCGTTCGTGGTTCGTGACTCGTGGTTCATGATCGGAGATAAGAGAATTCTGGAGTGTTGGGGTTAAGTGTATTGTATCCTTTGATATGTGTGGTTATTTGATATTTCAATTGTACTTTACTTGATTTTATTGCTTAATTACTATAATTGTCGCATTGCATGCCCCGGGTAGAATTTTATCCCTCACTGAGCAATAGTGGGACCTATTCTTACTCATATCTCCAATTTGTCTGGTGGAGAACACATTGGTTCTCATAATTTGGGTAAGGTCATTTCTAACGAGCACAATGCTGCTCCGCTTAAGTCCACACCTGCGGCTGCACCTTATGACAAGCCCATAGTTCCCCAAGCACTTGG
Organism: Ehretia macrophylla; assembly: GCA_037974665.1. NCBI lineage: Eukaryota > Viridiplantae > Streptophyta > Magnoliopsida > Boraginales > Ehretiaceae > Ehretia > Ehretia macrophylla. Next base: position 5,304,152 of record CM075768.1, read on the forward strand.
AGGACCATTTATTCAAGACAAGACATCTGCGGTGGGTCATCTTATTGGTGACCCATTTGGCCAAAATCTACCAGCTCATTTCAACAATGGCCTCTTTCCTAATCTACAAAATGAGTTTCCTTCCCTGTAGCAAAATTTTTCTAATCCAGCTGAACCTCAGGATTCTACACTGGTTGGATTTGGAAACAACGTCCATTCTATTTGGGGCCAAAATGGAACCAACGGCGCTAATTTTATCACCAACAATTGGAAGGAGCACATTCTAGATGACTTAAATGATTCACTCAATTGGACTACTTTGACAAATTCGAAATCAGGGATGGGCGAACAATTGCTAAGCCTCCAGAGAGTATTTTCAAGGAAGGAGCTCAACACTGGAATTGCTGCCTTATTGGTCAATTTATCGGTAAGCCTCCCCCATTTTTCTTAATTAGAAGAATGGTCGACACTCAATGGAAAAAATGTGGTCATGTCGACATTCAATGCAATGACTTTGGGTTATATGTGTTTCGGTTTGAATCACAAGCTTCCTGTGATCGGGTGATGCAAGAGCTATGGCATGTCCACCACCATCCTCTTCTCCTTAGACGGTGGGAAATGGGCCTTCAACTGATTAACACATTAACTGTGATAGGGTTCCAATGTGGTTAAAACTTCAAAATGTCCCACTTGATTTACTTACCAAAGATGGTCTCAATTATGTTTCAAGCACAATCGGTATCCCTCTTGATGAGGACATCAAGGCTCCTAGGAATGTTCCAGATTCAATGCAAGTGCCAGTTGGTCCAGTGACAAGAGCTCGCGCTAAAAGGTTCAAGGAAGAGCTGAATAATTTGGTTGAGAAAGTTCTACAACAAGAGGAAAGTGCGTTGGCTAGTAGAGATGAAGAAAGGCTGGTGTTACTCCTCCAAGTAGATCCACAAGAAAGCCAACTAGGCGTCCACATTCATTGAACCTTTTGGGTGAATTTTCCAGCAAAGATTCAAGTCAAGATTATATTTTCAAGATTCAAGAACTTCAAGATTCTTCAAGAAGTTTCAAGAAGATTTGAAGATTTAGTCAAGATTTGATTTCTTTGTAATTCTATCCTAGTTTTAGTTTTCAGTTTTAGTTTAATTCCCTATGGACGAATTTAGGTGTTCACACTAAGAAAGAGACTTTCTTGGGCTGCAAGATTAGGTGTTCACACTAGAAATGAGCTTTTCTTGGGCTGCAAGTTTGCTTCCTTTTTAGTTACTATTCACATCACTATTCACGTGAATAGTTAATAGGAGTCTTTTCTTGGTCTCCAAGTTTGTTTCCTTTGACCTAGTTACTATTCACGTTTTTCTATTTCAGCTAGGGTTTAAGAGTCTTTTCTAATTAGGAAACTTATTTGTTATTTGCCTATATAAGGCTGCTTTGCAAGAAATAATAAAAAACACAACTTTGATATTAAATTTGTGAGAGTATTCTCCTTAAGTTCTCAAGAACTTTTCGAACTTATCAAGACTATTCTTGTGGCGTTCAACTCTTACTTATCAAACGAGATCTCCATCCTCGTTTGTGGCGTCCTCAACAATACCAAGGTTCTAGCTTTGCTAAGGATAGGGTGGCGGTTCCGTCCAATCCTGAAGGGTCTTCGGTCGTTTGCCATATTTGGTGTTGGGTCGCGTCACATGTTGGCGTGGTTTGTATCACCTCTTCAAATGGATACAAAAATGGCCTCACGCTCTCATCTTGGGTATGCTAGAGTTTGTGTTGAAATGAATATCCAAAAGGATCTTCCGGACAGAACCTTTGTTGAACTCCCTAAAGAAGGTTTGGCTGAAATTGAGATTGATTATGATTGGACTCCACTCAAGTGTTCTCATTGCAATGTTGTTGGACATGACACATCCTCATGTCCTAATTCTATTGAGGAGAAAGTTAATGAAAATGTCACTAGTTCAAATTTGGATTGGACTAATGCTGGTAAGAAATCGAGAAGGAGACGTGGTGCTTCCCGCAAGGTGAAAACGGGTAACGAGAACAGATTTAATGTTCTCAATGATATTGATGAAGATAGAGATAACCGTTCTCTTGATCGTTCTCAGAAAAACAATTCTAAATCTGGGAATCTTGGCAATCAAGGTACAGAGTTTACCATGGACAACCGAAGTCCCAAAAGAATCAGGTCACTTATTTATCAGCCAAACCTTCAAATGAGACTAATGTGAATGTCCCTAAGTTTCAAAATACTGGTAACCAAGCTCAGAAAATGTCGGTCACTCCGTTCCCACCACAAGGTTCTAAAGAAAAAAATTTCACAGCTGCTGCAAGAAAAGTCATTTCAACTTTCAGTTCTTCTAGCATGGGAAATTCCATGGCCTCAACTTCAAGAGTTAACTCCTCTTTCGACTACACTTGGGCAGTCCAAGGCATCTTCAATGGAAGACCACCTAATCGAACAACTCAATGATAATGTTGTTGTTGTAGTTTTGTCTATTCGTTTCATGTTTCTTGTCGCTAACGGTCTGCGACCGTACTAGTTTTCTTCGTTTTGTTCTTTGCTCTTGTTTATGACACCAGCTGTCATGCAGTTTGTACTTTGATGTACTTTTCCATTTTCTATCAATAAAATTTCACTGAATTATCAAAAAAAAAAAAGCAATAGTGGTTGCTCATACCTCGCTAACATGTTTCAGGAGGTGCTGAGGTTGAACCCCAGCTTGATTTAGTTGAGGGTGAAGAGCAGGAGGTACAGGTGGAACAGTTACCATAGTTGTTGTGTTCTTTGGTTTTGAGGTGGTTGTGTTTCTGTTGTTATGTGGAGAATCTGCTAGTTGTTTATGTTCTATTTTGGAGCCTTTAGCTTATGTATATATTGTTTAGTTGTAAGTTTGAATTTAATGTATGATAAGTATCCATGGCATGTAATAACTAGCATTCTTACTTTTAGTTTCCTGCATGCTTGTGTGTTGGCCGTGGGGGTTGAAATGGTTGTTTTTAAATTCTAAGTATGTTTAAATGTTATCATGGAGTAGTATGATAAGCGGTTTCTGTAAAGAAGTTATACTGGGAATGCATGCTTGTATGTATTTATATTGTCTTGTGCTGTTTAAGTCTTGGATGGCCTTGAAGTTGGGATTTCAATTAGAAATGTTGTTCTTTTTACTTCGTGGTTTTATTTGATTGCTTATAGGTTTTCGGAATGTCCACCGTACAGGGGAGACTCTGTCTGTTTCCCCTAAAATTTTATGACTTGGGTTTTTGACCAGGTTGTGTTTAGTGGATATATAGAGCTGCTGTTTCCGTGAGGGGACGAGGCGTTATAGTTACCATGTTCTATTCCCTATCCTTTATCGATAGAGTTTGAAGCGTGTCCATGGGGTGTGGGTAAAATGTTGTAAGGCATAGTAGATTGCTACTACCATGTTCTATTCTCTTATCTCGCATGGACGAAGTGGGTTCATAGGGTGTAGGATAGGTTTCAATACTCTGGATATATCAATGTAGAATAAATGAATCGGATGAGTGTGGAAGTGATGGGGTAAGGTGATGGATGAAGTGAAATGAAGCGGCATCAACAAGTGAATGTATCCTTTTTACTAAGTGTTATTGAGCTTTGCTATTACTTGATTTGTTTGCTCTTAGTGTACAAGAAAAACCGAAATATTCCTACTCGAACAAGAAGTCCTATAGTTTACAACTCTTCTTTATATAGTAATCTATTGCTCTGTATCCTCCCATCAAAAAACTATGAAGAGAAAAATCAAAAGGATCGAACTACCTACTCATTATTCGGAGGTGAATCATAGCACACCAAAAGATGTGGTATCTTATGGACCTAACATAGGTCACATCCCTCACGACACAAGATTGAAGTATTGTTCAAATTGATTTTCAAAAGAGAAAATGAGTTTCAAAACCTTTTTTTATCCCTCCTCGTTGAGTTCATCGTAACTCACCCTCTTTCGCTAACATATTTCAGGTAAAGTCGAGGTCAAGCCTCGAGAGGAATGAAAGCGGTTACGTGCTTGTATTTCTTTCGATATTGTACTTAATGTTTCATATGATCATATAAATATGTAATATGTATGTTCTTACTTTAAAATGTGGTAATTGAGGAACTTTTGTTGTACATCATAGGTAAGTTGGCTAAATGTTTAATGTCAACCTTAGTAGCCTATTTTGTACTCGTGTGGCTATATCATATGTAACTGTGACAGACGGCTATATACCTTAGGATTGTATGTTGAAAGTTTCATGTATGTGAAGTTTATTTTATTGGGTAGTTTATGGATGTTGTACAGGTTTTGGTTTGGCCTAAATACAAGAGAAACTCTGTCTGTTTTCCCTCATTTTTCATGTCTTGGGGATTGGATTGAGTTGTTATATCTAGACTTGGTTCCGCGAGGGATCGGGTTGTCACAGGTGGTATCAGAGCTAAGATAGCTCATAAGCCGGGACAGGGTCCTCGGTCTACCAAGTAGCAACCCTTGAGTGAATGCATGCAAAGTGTGTCAAGTGGACAATCTGTTACATGTATAGTATGTGTTAAGTGTGTATTATGTGGTCACAATATATGACAAGTGTTCATAATGTGATAATTGCTTCTTGGGTGCATAAAATATACATTACATGATCGATATGCTTTATGTGAAGCTTGTTTCTTGTATAATATCAATTGCTTATAACCTATTTATGTGATATTTGTTTCTTGTGTGTTAAATGTGTGTCGCGTGATAATGTTGCATTACATGAAAATCATCCACTATGTGGTCCATTTCCCCTCCTCTGGTGATCAGCAATCGGAGATCAGTGCTTGGTGATTGGTAATTGATGATCAGTGACCGAAGATTGATGGTAGTATTCGTATTTGGTATTTCTATTGGGTATTCTCATTCGGATTTCTTATTTGGAATTTTTTTGGTATTTTACTCGGAATTTCTATTTGGACTTCTTACTCGGTAATCATATTTGGAGATTATATGGTGCTGTTATTCTAGGAGTTCATATTTGGAAATCTTATTTGGTGCTCTTAGCCAAAGCCTTTATTTGGCGTCCTTATTTGGAAATTCTCATTTGGTACTTCTCTTGGTGTTCTTGTTAGAGGTTCTTATTGGTACTCGTATGCGGTATTCTTTGGTATTCTTATCCAGGTATCCTTATTTAGAACTCTTGCTTAGAATTCTTATTTGGTATTCGGTACTCCATCTCGTATATTGGGCCAAAATCATTGCAGCTTGATCGTAAAGTGATTTATGAAGAAGGAATTGCGAGGACGAAATTATTTTAAAGGGAGAGAGTATGACACCCCAACCCGAGTATATAGTTATTTTATTAATTTGCATATATTTGTATGCATTAATTGACATGTTTCTTGATTACGTGCGTTTGTCTTGTTTAACGTGCATTCATGTGTATTTGTGTGTTTTAAATATCGTAGGCATTAATTAAATTCTGTGGATTTACAATAGCAAAACTGACTTAGTTAGATTGCAACTGAATGACAAACTAGCAAATAGCATTTAGTTAGGAGAGCAAAGTAGTCAATTGGCTAACATAAAATCCTACCTACTAAAATAAAACAAACAATACACAAAACACACACAACACACATCAGTCTCTACACACACACACACATACACTAATACATGCTGAACACACACACACACACACACACACAAGAAGAGAAGAAAATAGAGAAAAAAGATAGGAAAAGAAGGAAGGAAGATGAAGATTTGAGCCTTGCTTTAGCTTCTCTTGCATCTCTAGCCACTTCTAGGTAAGGGGTTTGCATTATTTGTGCATTTTCTCGAATGTTTAGAAATGGTAAGATTGTGGAAATGTTGAATAAAGTTAAATTATGCTATAAATGAGTTGGCTAGCATGATTATTATGCTTAATATGTGGAGTTTGAGTTGTATGCTTGCTTAATTTGGAAGAATCATGAAGTTGTTGTTCTTGTTGTGTAAAGGTTGAAGATGATAAATAGTGCATGTGTAGTGTTTGATTTAATGCTTAAAAGAGAGTTAAGTAGTTTATCCAACTATTTGCTAGCTATACAAGTGAAGAATGCAATCTAAACAAAGTGTTAATGTGTAACCAAAAATCTGACAGATTTGCACAACTGTATTGTAGAGCCCGTTTGACATAGTAAATGTTGTCAGAATTGGCTGAATTTTTTATATGTTGTGCAATAAACTTCTAGAGGCCATAACTTGATGAATATAGCTCCGAATTAGGATCTGTTTGAGGCTAAACCCATATACACGTAATGAACTATATGCCTGTGCAATTTCAGAGATTTTAGAGAACATTAAGATTGGTAATCGAATCAGTTAAATCATACTCCAGTTTAACATATAATTGTAATTGAGATTCTAGTTTAAATGCTCCTTTTTCTTGTATTGTACTTCTTGCTCATAGATAGTATTGGTGGCCTCTATCTTGTGTTTCTTAGTTTTATTGATTTCAATATGAGAATTGATTGTATTATTATAAATGAATATCTTATAATCTTGTTTGAGTATGGAAAGTTGATTGCTAAAAGTGTTGGTTCATTATATGCTAGATGTTATGTGATAGCTTGGCTTGATAAGTCTTTGAGCTTTGGAGAAGTTATATTGTGCTTATGTGGTAGTCTTGATTTGAATTGAAAGATTAATTGTTAAAAGAGTTTGTTGTTACTTATGTATGATTGATTGGATTAGAAAATTGAAGGTGAAGGAGGAGGAGCTAGGGCCTAAGCTTGCATATTTGAACTCGTCTTACCTTGTTCTACGTATCTACCGATTGTTTTTTGCATTTAGGGAAAAAAAATGGTAAGGGCTATTTTCTAAAAATTGGTTTGAAAGTTGAGTTTAGCTATATAATTGCTTATATATGCTATATATACTTATATATGCTTATGAATCACGCTAGCTAAGTCATCTATTGCACTTTATTTGAATGTTAGATAGTTTGATTTAAGACTTGTTATAGATGAACTTTAACTGATTTTTAAAGTGTTAAAATGGCTTGAAATGAATGGAAATGTGTTGTTAAAGTCTACAAACGTTGAGGGTAGCTTAACATGGCTTAAAGGCTTGAAATGGTGGTGTTTTTGGGGTGTTGGCCGGCTGAATTCTCTCAGGTTTTGGGGAGTAATTGGGTTCCTTTCATGGTGCTTTAAATGTGTGCTAGGTTACTTAATTGCTAGATGGTAGTTTGGTCACAGTTGAATATGGTTTGGTTGTTGATTGTTGTAAATGATGAATAGGATGTCATAAATATTGCTAGGAGTAGAAGTAGTGTTGTTTTAATTGTCAGAATATGGTTAATGCATGAATGTATGTGCTTGAGATTGGATGGCCTACATTGTCATCTAACCAAAGTGTTCTAAGTGTTAAATGTTAAAGTGTTAAATGCTAAAGTGTGAAATGTTATACAAATGTTGTAAGGCATGGGAATTGTTACCAGGTTCTATTCCCCTATCCCTTATGTACGGAGTTTGAAGTGTGTCCATGGGGTGTGGGTAAAATATTGTAAGGCATGGTAGATTTTAATTACCATGTTCTATTCCCCTATCTCGCATGGACGGAGTGGTTTCATGGGGTATGGGATAGGTTTCGGTACTCCGGATGTATCAATGTAGAATAAATGAATCGGATCAGTGTGAAAGTGATGGGGCAAGGTGATGGATGAAGTGAAATGAAGCGGCATCAACAAGTGAATGTATCATTTTTACTAAGTGTTATTGAGCTTTGCTATTACTTGATTTGTTTGTTCTTAGTGTTATAAGTATTGTTCAAAGTGGTTTTCAAAAGAGAAAATGAGTTTCAAAACCTTTTTCTATCCCCTCTTGCTAAGTTCGTCGTAACTCATCCTCTTTCGCTAACATATTTTAGGTAAAGTTGAGGTCAAGCCTCGAGATGAATGAAAGCGGTTACGTGTCTGTGTTTCTTTGGATATTGTACTTAATGTTTCATAAGATCATGTAAATATGAAATATGTATGTTCTTACTTTAAAGTGTGGTAATTGACGAACTTTTGTTGTATGTTGTAGGTAAGTTGGCTAAATGTTTAATGCCAACCTTAGTAGCCTATTTTGTACTCGTGTGGCTATATCGTATGTAAGTGTGACGGACGGCTTTAGCCAAATCTTCCGACACAAGTGGGCAGCATGCGACTTTTGATGGTCTCCAAGCGGGCTCAATAGCACATGCTGAAAATTCAAAAAATGTGGTCCCACGTACACATGGCAAACTCACACGGAAATGTGCATAAAGTCGTGGACACCTCCACAAACTTCAGCCATGTCCAAGGGAATATTTGTCCTAGCACTCAACCCGTGGCCCCCACACCCATCAATCATTCCAACTTTAGTAAGCCTGCTAATATTGACCTTGCAATTTCGGTTAGAAATGCTTTGCAAGATGGCTTGGCTGAAATTCAAAGCCAACACTTGGGCCCGCGTTCACATGGGAATATCCAACATGTTGCTTCAATTGATAATTCTCCATCTGCTGGCACACTCGAAAAATCGGAAAGTACTTTTCCTTCACCACATGGGGATGCTTTGAAGTCCTCCTCTTCAGCAGAAGCTAGGCAGCAAATTGGGAAACATCATACCCTACTTCCTGAAAAAGCACATGGGATTTCAAGTGTCTGGCTTTCCAGCCCTTTCTTGCAACGCTCTTTTCTTGCAAATGATTCACTGGATGAAACTATTCCCCCATCTCCAAGAGATCATATCAGTACATTTTATGGGGAACATTCGGACGTTGCTCCCTCTGATCTAGTTATTGGCCATCAAACTGATAAATCCTTTTTGGATAACTTCCCTGCTCTTCCTCATGTTTCCTCGAGAAATTCTTCTCAGCCTGCAAAGACAGATTCGCCTAAGCAGCATTTGCCATCACAACAGGATGTTTTTGCCAATAAGGGGAGTCAAATTCCTCCTTCACGGAAAAACTGGAAAGATTTCTTTGTGGGTACTCTGCAAAGCTCACTCAAGCTTGACTTCTTCGCCTCTGATGAAAGCGATGAAAATGGGGAACCAATTGCTTGCCCTCCCCAGGAAGTGTATGATGAAGGTAATATCATTTGGGATAATTGTCTTATTGGCCAATTTATTGGTAAACCACCTCCATTCTTTCTTATAGAGACTATGGTGAAAAATCAGTGGAAGAAGTTTGGTCAAGTGGATATTAAGTCTACAGCCAAAGGATTGTATGTGTTCAGTTTCGAGAATCCATCCATTTGTAATGTTGTTTTGGAAGAATTATGGCATGTCAATCACAGGCCTCTTCTCTTACGTAAATGGGATCCGAATATCCAACTTGTTGATTTCAAAGCTGATCGAGTACCAATGTGGATGAAACTCAGAAATGTTCCAATTTCCCTTTGGACAAGAGCCGGTTTGAGCTATGTGGCCAGTACTATTGGCTATCCTTTGCAAATGGACTCTGTAACTGCCTCTAGGAATCATCTTCGGTATGCTCGGGTTTGCATTGAAGTTAATCTTGAGAAGCCTCTCAAGGATACTACCAAAGTGAAACTTCCCAATGGACAGCTTGCTTTAGTCGATATTGAGTATGCTTGGAAGCCCCAAAGATGTAGTCATTGTAATATTATTGGTCATAGCTCCAATAATTGTCCCACTTATGTTCCGACGACCAATGATTGTGCTGATCCTCCTGTTGATCCCCCTACTGCTATTGTTGTGGAGCCCAAAGGCTCAAATTGGCAAACGGGTAATAAAAAGAAGTTGAATGCAAAGCTTAACAAGAGCCCGGATACCCAGGCCAACATCCAAACTTCTAAAGCCCAGAACAAAAATCAATTTGAGATTTTGAGTTCAAATGAAAATATGAATGCAGAAGCTACTGCTAGCAAGCTGAAAAATGATAACCATCGTGGTCAGAAAGATATTGCATTGAAAAAGATTGCCTCTTCAAAGGGCTCGGGTCCATCAACGGAAATTAATGATCAAGTTCTAAGTAAAGGTTCTTTGAAGTTTAACAATATGGTGAAAGGAGAATCCTCCAAGAACCGCAAAAAGGAACGGAAACCTGCTCTCTCGAAGTTCTTGAATGGAAAGAGAATCCCTCCTGATTTAGATGATGATTCCTTTGACTTTTAGAGATTTGAGGGCTTTGTGCTCTCTTGATCTAATTGTTTTTTGGTTGTCTTGGGTTTCCCCTGTCTTTCTTTGTATGTTCATTGTTTTTCTTTGTTGTCTTTCTCGATCTTTGATTTGTTCATTGATCGTTTTTGTACCATGTACCTCGTTTTTTTTTTTGAGAAATAAAATTTACTGAACTATCAAAAAAAAAAAAGTGTGACGGACAGCTATGTACCTTGGGATTGTATGTTGAAAGTTTCATGTATGTGAAGTTTATTTTATTGGGGAGTTTATGGATGTTGTACTGGTTTTGGTTTGGCCTAAGTATAGGGGAAACTACGTTCGTTTTCCTTCATTTTTCGTGCCTTAGGGATTGGATCGGGTTGTTATATCAAGACTTGGTTCTGCGAGAGATCGGGTCGTCACACTAGTTCCTTGGAGAGTTGGGTCGTAGGATAACATGGTGTTACATCGGAGTACCCCCCCATTGGTGTAAAGGGATGTCGGCTATGTTATTGTTATCGTATCCTTTTTCTATATATTTATGGTTACCTACTCTTGCTTGGGCCCTTGTTTCTTGGAGAGTTAGCTTGTATGGTTATTTAAGGTTTTAATGCCTGCAAGTGTTCTTATCCTTTTCCTATCAACTTATGCTAGTTCGGTCAATGTGTATTGTTTTTATTGCTCGGAGCTTATTGAACTTAAGCAATTGTTCCATATTATAATTAGACACTGGTATTTCATTTCATGTCCTTATTTCTTGATTGTATAGCTTGTTTATGTAACGCCCCAATCCTTCACAAGACCGGAGCCCTGATCCAAATCCCGAGGTCACGAAAAATGAGAAAAAATAGATAGAGTTTCCCCTGTTTCCAGGACTAACCACATACTCAGAAAAAATAACCACAATAACAGTATATAACATTCAAAGACAATCCCAAGCTTCATTATCATAACCTCCTCAATTCCTTAAGGTCATCTGAGCCTTCTACTATAATAAATAAAACATACAAGCATGCATTTTCCTTGGTTACCAAAATACTAATGTCATGATTTCGATTACCATACCACTCTAATCTTTTCTATTTAACTTTCTTAGATATTAAGTTACAAACCAACCTTAACTTATTCTCATACGAGCATGCAAGCCAAACTAGGCAATAAGGTAATGCATTAGAAGACATTAAAAACCACGATCACTAGGTGAGCCTTTCTTAGTTACATTCATTACAACCAACTAATATAAACAAGGCGCGAGGCCTCAAAAGAATATAAATAAACATTTACAAATTATACAGGCAACAACTAAATCTAAGCTACTAACAAGGAATCAAATAGACTCTCGAGCCTCCTTCTCCTCAGACTCTAGAGGAACGGAACCTGCCTTACCTGTAAAGTGTTAGAAATGAGGGTGATCATACAATACATGTATACTCAGTGAGGGAGGGAAACAGATAACCGAGGAGTTTTCGAAAAGGCTTTCTTGCAGTGCATACAAATCATTGAATCAATTAATAAAACAAATTACTAACTCAATATTAAAGATAAATGACACAATTGGGAAGCTTTTTTCGGGTAATAAACAATAAATAATCAATAAAGGCAAACAAGACAGTCACAAGGTGCCACGTTAATACAAGAAAGTCAATCAATACCACACAAGTAACTCTCCAAGAACAAAGGGCCCAAGCGAGAGTTACAAAAAGGATATAGTGTTAACCACGAGCATGAACCACGAACCACGATCCACAAGCCACGAATCATGAACCACGAACCACGAACTCAATAAGATCATAATCGATAAGTCAGCATCCCTATACACCAAACGGGGGTACTCCGGATATAACACCACGTTAGTCCTACGACCCAGCTCTCCCAGGGTGGCATCCCTAGCAAGAGAGGGAATAGCTACGGAGCTAGAGCAACCAACCCTGGCAAGCTCATTGCCCCCCAGAGAGGCCCATCGCATCCGTGCTGACTATAAGGTTGCGCAACCATCAATATAAGATCACACACAGCATATATAGGTAACAACTAACAATTCGATAACACATAAAGAAGAACAACAAAGTAGGTTGTCCTCGCACGTACATTAGTAAATAACAAGTCTCAACCATTAAAGCTTACTCTACTAACTATAAAACTAACAAATCTTGCAAGAATAAGATAGATAACTAACATTTATAGCTCGGGAATTATTTAACATAATCAACATGTAACAGAGAAATACGAATAACATGCAACTCCCTTACCTCTAGATAGCCAAAGGATGCAAGGTTTAGCGTCAATCTACCCTCAAACACCTTGAATTGGCTTAATAAATCAAGCCCTAGCATGTAGTAGAACACATACTTATCACAAGAAATCTCATAGATGTCATTCATAGCCAATACAATAAAATTCACATTATATAAACAGTTTAGCAATATAACAAGATACAAGCATAATCTAAACAAGTAATCATGTAAACCAATTCATGAAACTTCACCAAAAGAATAAACACTCTATGCAATACATTTAAACTCTTAACTAAACAATTGAAAGCCAAATTTACAAGCCATTATTTCCCTTTTCTATAAATTAACCCCTTTAGTCCAATTCAAGCTTATACTAAACCAAAGTTATGCAAACCACAATCTATCTATTCCATCTTCCAAAGGACACTTTATGACCCCCTTTTAAGCCAAGAAAACTCACTTTTAACTATGTCTATCACAAAACCCCTGAAAGCCCTGTGGTCATTTTGAACTACAACTACCCAAACTACCCCTTTAATCAATTCCATCATTACATTTTAAGCATTACCTAACATAATAAACATTAACCATGGCCTTCAAACACACCCGAACAATCAAACTAAAAATGACCCCTTTTGAATTCAATCCAATTTTGCAAGTTTGTTCAAGTTTAATCCATTTTAAACATTATCTTAGGTTCAATAACACCTATGGCATCATTAAACATCATCTAATTAAGCCTACAATCAAGAATTAACAAAAACCCTAAATATTTTACTATTCATTATCTTCTTCAGTGCATCTTTCACACATACTAGCTAAACTCATGCAATAGCTTTAAAAGATTACTCTATTAGCTACAAGAACATCTATTCTAGCAAGATTAAGCATAATATCAACCATATATAACATAACTACATTTATATCAAAAACAACATCAACTTTAAATGCTCAAAATTGAAAAAAACCTCACCAAAGGAAGATGGAGAAGCTTGGAAATTGATCTATGGTGGCTCAATGCTCCTAAAAAATGCTTGGATTGAAGTTCAAGAGTAAAACCTAGAATTTTCCCATTTTTTTCCCTTGGCCGATTTTAGCTAGCCTTTCTTCTCTTTTTTTTTTGTTTGTTATGTATTGTTTGTATATATAAGTATATATGTGTATAATATGGGCTTGGGTCATAAGTTGGGCTTAGGTTAAAGGGTTTGTGTTGGGTTTAGTTGAGAAAAATGCAAGCAAAGCCCAAATAAAGTCTCTAGTTTTCACTATTCATGCGAGACACAAAACATTTTTTTCTACCCTCCTTCCTAATGTTCTATGCAAATAAAATTTATGAACGTATGCCCAAAATCGCTTATATAATAAGAAAATAAAATACTAAATTTGCAAAAAAAAATACTTTATTTTTTACCCCGAGCTCAGGGCTCGTTTTAAAATAATGAAATTAAGTCTACTAAGTATTAGGAACCACCTTGTATAATAAAAAGGACAAAATAATGGTTAAAATATTTTTATTTGAATTTAATAAATGTTAGTGTCCCTTTAAAGAAAATAAGAAAAGTAGAAGAAAAAAATAAGTACTATATAAATTAAATGCTAAAATAAATACATATACACATAACACTTAAACTGGTACGAATTTATATGCAATAAAGTATAATGTGCTATATGTTGGGTATGGGTTGTTACAGTTTATATGCATTGCACGAAAACAGTTTTCGAAACCTCCCCGACTTTATTTTATCCCCCTTCACTGAGCATAGTTTTTTGCTCAACCATTTCATCTACCATGTTTCAGGTTGTGAAGAAAGAAGAAGTTCAATCTTTCTTTGATTTGCTTGCTAGCTGAGGATGGTTTCCTTATGTGGATTGGTGTGAAGTTGTATAATTATGTACTTATATCTATTTTGAAATTTAGAAGGTCTTGTGTGATTTCTTAAATGTAAGGGCTTGTAATTAATGTTAAAGTTTGCTAGAATGGTCATATGTACTAGAATGAAACTTTATATACATTGCGATCGTTATTTGCAACTGAATTCTTTTGAGTGCAGGTTTTGGGTTGGCCTAGGTACAGGGGAAACTCTGCCGGTTTTTCCTTATTTTTCGTGCCTTAAGGATTGGGACGGGTTGCTATTATTGGTCCTGATTCTGTGAGGGATCGGGGAGTTACAGATTCAGAGGAAGAAGATAATTAAGGAGAGGATGAGAGTGGTACTACAGTAGGTTCTACAGATGTGGAGGTAGAAGTTGCTGTAGGAAACTGGGAAGATTGAGGTGTAAATGATACAGAGGACTGTGCCACAGTATCAGTAGCCACTGTTGCAGATGTGTAAAACTGAGGAACTGTATAAGATTCACTGTTCCTGTTGGTATGAGTTTAAGGGAATACATGCTCTTTAAATGTTACATGTCTGGAGATGTAGAGTTTATGAATGGCAAGATCAAGACACTTATAACCTTTGGAGGTATTACAGTATCCTAAAAACACACAAGGAGTAGACCTAAGCTGCAACTTATGAGTGTTATATGGTCTAATCCAAGGGAAGCATAAGCAGCCAAAAGGTTTGAGATGAGTGTAAGTAGGTGGAACTGAGTAGAGACATTCATAAGGTGTTTTGTTATGAAGAATTGGTTTAGGCAACCTATTAATCAGATAATTTGCAGTTGCTAGTGCTTCTAGCCAAAATTTGTTGGGAAGATGAGCTTGGTGAATGAGAGCTAAAACTGTCTCAATAAGATGCATATTCTTCCTTCCAGATTTTCCATTTTGTTCTGGTGTATAATGGCATGATGTTTGGTGATTAATGCCTAGGTGTTGTTGATGAGTTCATAATTTTATTTCTAAATCCATTGTTTGGCGCACATTGTATAATGTAATTGTTAGAATCTTTCGCACATTTGAGAGATTTCTTGTGTTTCGCAGGTTTTCAGTGCTAGGGGAAAGAATGGGTCGCGAAAGGAGCGAACAAGAGCAGATGTGCATAGCAGGTTGGGAGAAGCTACTCAAGCAGCTTATGGAGTAGCTCGAGCAACTGAAGCCTAGCAAAGAAATTCAAGAACCTGCTTGAGCAAGTTGTCAATCAACTGAACTCCAGCAAACAACACAAGAACCTGCTCGAATAGATTGGCAACCTGCTCAAGTAAATTGGGAGATTTTAACCGTGCTGGAAACGTGCAACTTAGGGCTTGGTCAACTTATGTTTTGACCAGGCCTCTTTTCCTATTTAAACGTTTGTTTTCAGCTTTTGGAGGACTTTTGGAAAAAAATTCCTAACCCTAAACATCAAAGAAAGCCTTCATTCATTGCAAGAAGAAGGAAGAACAATAATTTTAGCCAAGATTGAAGCATACAAGATCCAAGAAGCTCTACCCCACATCATCACCATCTACGATACACGAGTTTTCTTGGACTAGTTTTTTGCTTTCTAGAACTGTTTTTCTTTATCTTGACTTTAACTTTCACTAGCATGTCATCATACTAAACCCCATGATTTGGGGTCGTAGTTAGCTATTTATTGAATATTGTGTTGGGATTCATGTTTCAATTCTATCGATTTGTAGTGGGATTATTTAATTAAGATTTCTTGATCTATTATCTATGAACTTGTAGTTATAGTTTTTTATTTCAAGAATTCTTACTATTCTACCATCGAATCTTATAGATTCTAGGAGTACAAATTGGCATCATAATCTTAATTTATAATTGGGTTTAGTTGAGATAGGCAATCTATCGTGATAGCCTATGCCTGTTAATTTCAATTAGAGATTAAGAATATCTTGATTTAATTAGTTTAGGCTAAGCAAATGATAATCTATGCCCTAGAGATAGGTTATGCTTCGATACCCTTTAACTAATCTAACCTATGATTAGAGCTTGTAGCCTAATCTTTTGCACTTAATTGGCGAAACCCGAAGCCTAGAACACAGTTAACAGTTATTAGGTGACTACCATCCCAAATCGCTTCATCTACCATAGTACACCCCAAGCTTTACTTTGTGTTAAAATTAAGAATTGTTGAGAATCAAACTGCAGGCACTGATATGGGATCAACGTGGAGACAACAGTAACAAAAGTGAAATTAATCATTCCACTGAACAGATTGCCTACAATGTTCAATTCCCTTCTCTCCAGAACACGAACTTGAAAGCTCCTATCAGCAATCATAGTCAACATTTAGCTATCTCCTCTCAGCAACCAAGTCTCAACCGAAATGCAAACACTACTCAAAATGCAAACACCACTCAAACTGCAAACACCACTCAAACTGCAAACACCAATGCAACATCAAACAATTTTGGACAGCCTAGTTCAAACCTTCAACCGAAACAAAATGCCCGTCCAAGAAAGGGACCTAAGCATCAACCTCAACCTAGAGCATGGATGACGACTAACAATTGGCAAGAAATGTTCATGGGCTCTGTTGCTGAATCATACAAATTGAAGTACTTTGAGCCAACAACCAAAATGCACAACAACCAGCCAGTTCTGATGGATGGACTGATGTCAGGAGGAAATCTTCTCTTCTAACAAGTGTTCCCTAATCAAATTCTCATGAGAAGACTCAAGATGTCCCTTGCTATACTGTTCAACAAACAAATTTGGGTTTATCCACTTCCCGATCAGGAGTAAAGCTGTCCAGTCCTAGAACCTCTGGGAAAAGTTCGCCTTCCAAGGGAAAGGTCTCTGTCTTTTCTTCAGGAAGAGATTCTTTTTCAAAGCCAGATGATTCCGTGCCTGTCCATGATGGTGTTGATTCCCCAAAGAGAACTAGAGCTGTTCCAGCCCCAGGTGATGTTGTGGTTTCTAAGAATCAATTTGAACCTCTCAACTTTGGTGATGATTTTGAACCAGGTGAAATTGATCCTAATATTGAGCAAAATGATATTGAACAAAATGTGGATATTTCGATTCATGAAGGCAATCCCCCAGACCAGATGGGGTCTCCAACCTGGTCAACCCCCCTAACCCACCAATGATTTTTTCCTCCTGGAACATCAGGGGGTTTAATGACCCCCAAAAACAAAAAGCAGTACTTCAACTTGTAAATAAATTCTCTATTGATATTTTTAGCATTATTGAAACTAAAATTAAAGCGGGAAATGAAATTGATATCATTTCTCTTATGTTTGAAGGCTTTGGGTTTCTGCATAATTATCATGCTAGTTCTTCTGGTCGTATATGGATTTTGTGGAAAATTGATCGCTATGACATCACAGTTATTGATTCAACTGACCAGGCTATTCATTGCCATGTCAAATCTTTGATGGATAGCTCATTTACTTTTCTCACTTTTGTCTATGGTGAAAGTCTCTCCTCTGACAGGAAAGCCCTTTGGTCTAAGATTCTTCAATGGAGCTCCACTAGTCCATCTCGACCTTGGTGTATCATTGGTGACTTTAATGAAGTCCTCTTCCAAGATGACCGATCTTCAAAGTACATTTCAAAGAGCTCTGAGGATTTCACTAACTGCACCTCTCAAGCTGAACTCATTGAGCATCGGAGCATTGGACCGCACTTCACTTGGTCTAACAAAAGTTCTGGTAGGCATTTTAAAGCAAGTAAGCTTGACAGAGCCTTTGTCAATACTAAATGGTTGGACATTTATCCACATTCATCTGTTCTTGTGGAAACGCCCGGTATCTCTGATCACTGTCCACTTATTATGTACACTTCCCTTCCACGATCTTCCAGACCGAAGCCTTTTAAATTCTTTAATGCTTGGACTTCTCATGAGCTTTTCTTTGATGTTGTGGAAAAGAACTGGAATTTTTATGTCTTAGGTTCACCTATGTACCGGCTTGTCCAGAAACAAAAAGTCCTGAAGAAAGCACTCAAGGAGTTCAATGCTAATTTTTTTCACAATGTTAATACCAGAATTCGGTCTCTTCAGGATAAAATCTCTCATCTCCAGCATCTTTTACTTTCTGGTCATAGGAATGACAACATTATTGCTCAGGAGAAATCTCTTCTCAAGGAAGTGAAGTCCCTTTCCATTGCTCAAGAGGATATTCTCAGGCAGAAATCCAGGATCCAATGGCTTAAATATGGAGACTCTAATTCTGCCTACTTTCATAAGGTGATTAGAGGCAGACATTCTCGCAATTCTATCACTAAACTTTCTCGTTCTGATGGTAGTTCTACCATGAATGAGGATGAGGTACGTACTGAGATTGTGGATTTCTTTTCTAATCTTCTTGGTCCTAATTCACCTAGACACAGGCCTGTTCTTATGGAAGATATTCTTCCCTTTGTGCATCAAACTGTCCCTATGGAGAATCGCCATCATATGATTGCTCCTGTGACTGCTGATGAAATTAAAAAGGTGATGTTTTCTCCCAATGGAAGTAAAAGTCCTGGACCTAATGGCTTTACTGCTCATTTCTACAAGATTGCTTGGCATATTGTGGGAAAAGATGTTTTTTTTTTTTTTTTTGTTAATTCAGTGTTTATTGAATCCAAAAAAAGACAGTACAGGGTACAAATGGTTACAAGTTGGCCGTAGGCCAATTCGAAGAAAAGCAAATGCAGACACTATCATCAGATAAACAAAAATTGAACAAGACTAACAAAGACAATGATCAACTAAAAATCGACCCCATCAGGGGGTTCTCCGTCAGAATAGTCCTCGAAAGCTTGAGATTGATCTATTTGATGAGCAGGGCTAGAGAAGGACTGGAGAATATCCCTGCATGCTTTGTCACGCACTCTGGAATCGATCTTGCTTTTAGCACGTGTATTGAAATTATCTGAAGACTTGCTGCCTCTTTGGGAAAAGATGTTACGGAAGCTGTTCTTTCTTTCTTTCATTCTACTTCTCTTTTGAAGGAGATCAATTCAACCATTATTGCACTTGTTCCCAAAATTAGTTCTCCCTCAATGGTTAAGGATTTTAGGCCCATTTCTTGTTGTAATACGATTTATAAATGCATCTCTAAGATCATTGCAAATCGTCTTAAGGGTAGTCTTCCTCATATTATTTCTCATAATCAATCTGCTTTTATTGAGAATAGAATGATGCTAGATAATGTTCTTATTGCTCAAGATCTTGTTAGAAATTATTCCAAGGGTGGCCTTACTCAAAGATGCACTATGAAGGTGGATCTTATGAAAGCTTTTGATTCTGTCCACTGGGATTTTATCTATCAAGCTCTTCGTTCATTTGGGTTTCCTGATATGTTTGTTGGCTGGATTATGGAATGTATTTGTACCACAAGATTTTCTGTTGCCATTAATGGAAGTCTTGAAGGTTATTTTCCTGGATCAAAAGGTGTTCGCCAAGGTGACCCTCCTTCACCCTATCTCTTTGTCATTGCTATGGAAATTTTGACTGGTATGTTCACTCCTCCACTGGGTTTCTTTTTCATCCCAAATGTGCGGAACTTAAGCTCAACCATCTCTGTTTTGCAGATGATCTCCTTATTTTTTGTAAAGCTGATGAACATACTATTAGATCTATCTCTACTACTCTGGCTAATTTCCACAAATGTTCGGGATTGTTTTGTAATCCTGAAAAGAGTGAAATTTACTATGGCAATTGTTCTCAGGAGAAGATTAACTTGATTTTTTCTATTCTTGGCTTTGAAGAGGGTTCCTTTCCAGTTAAATATCTTGGTGTTCCTCTCATTTCTGGTAGACTTCGAAAATCTGATTGCCAGGCTATCATTGATAAAATTTCGAAAAGAATTGATCACTGGACTACTCGCTGGCTTTCTTTTGTGGGTCGCCTTCAATTGATCAAGTCTGTTTTGTCTGGTATGTATACTCATTGGACTAGCTCACTCTTTCTTCCAAAAGGCCTAATTTCTGTTATTGAAGGCAAATTTCGTGCTTTCTTGTGGCACGGAGTTGGCCCGAAGGTTGCCTGGGCTAATGTTTGTAAACCAATTGATGAGGGTGGCCTTGGTATTCGGACAATTGAGGAAACAAACAAAACTGCACTTTTGAAGCTTTTCTGGAGATTTTATTCATCTCGTTATTCTCTTTGGGCGAATTGGGTTTGGACTAACCACATCAAAGACAAATGCATTTGGACTCTCTCTATCCCCAAAGATTGCAGCTGGACTTGGAGAAAAATCTTGCAACTCAGATGTTTGGCTAAAACCTTCATTACTCATTGTCTTGGTAATGGTATCTCTACTTTTTTCTGGCATGATAACTGGCATTTTTCAGGAAATCTTCGTACTCTTTATGGGGTAGACACCTTCTATCCATCTTTTGATGCTAGAGTTGCTGATATCATCTATAACAACAATTGGATTTGGCCTCATCACCCTCCTTCATTGGCAAATCTCCACCCTGGTGTTATTTTAGCTCCTAATGATGATGATGATACTCTCAACTGGGCTCATGTTTTTAATGGGAAGTTCTCTTTCAAAAAGACTTGGGAAAACATTAGAGTTAAAAAGGATAAGATTCATTGGTTTAAACTTATTTGGTTTAGCAATTGCATCCCTAAACATAGTTTCATCACTTGGCTTGCAATCTTGAATAAGTTGACACCTAAGTACAGACTTATTTCTTGGGGCATTCAAGATAATTCTAATTGTGTTTTTTGCTACATGGGATGTGAAACAAATGAGCACTTATTTTTTGAACGTTCCTTCACTCAGAGAATCTGGAGACAGGGATTGTCGGCACTTTCCATTGATTGCTCACTGTTCACTATTCCCAAAATTTTGGATAGTTCTAGCTCTATTGATATATGGAGTTATGATTCCAAAGTCCAGATTTTCAGAACTTTTCTCTGTGTTGCTGTTTATCATAAATGGATCGAGAGAAATAGACGTATTGTCAAAGAAGAAGCCTTTACTGAAGAGCAAATCTTTAAGTCTATCCAGAGCGATGTCAACTCCAAAATCCTCACGAGCAAAAAATTCAAGAACACATCTATCAATCGTGATGGTTTGGAGCGAGGGGGGCTACTGAATTACTTTAATTAGTAATTCATTTGCTTTCTTGTTTTTTTTGTTCTTTCTTTTTCATTGATTTGTATTTTGTCTTTTTTGGTTTTCCTTAGTTGTACTTGTACTTTGTGTTTTTTTTTCTTTGAATAAAATTTTACTGAATTATCAAAAAAAAAAAAAAAACTGCAGGCACTGGTGTTTTCCACAAAAATACCAACGTTCGAAAGGTCAACATCCCTAACCGGGTTAATGTACATCAGCCTACTTCGCATATTTCGGTCACCCCGTACCCATCTCAAGGTTCTAAGGATAAGGTAACTATGCACAATATTGGCAAAGCCATCTCTACCGTTCATGTTGTTGACAACTCTTTCAACAATGTCTCTACTTCCAAGGCATCAACTTCTTTCGATTACACTAAGGCAGTCCAAGGCATTTTTAATGGAAGGCCCCCTGATCGGAAAGCTCATTAAGGAGATTTGTTTTTCTTTGATCCTTTTGTGGTTTTGGTTTTCTTGTCTTTTGTTCTTTCAGTCCTTGTTGGACTGATTCTTTTCTGATTACCTGTCTTGATCTTGTTTTGATGCTATTTGTCAACATCCATGTACTTGTACCATCTCCTTTGGATTTCAATAAATTTTCACTGAATTATCAAAAAAAAAAAAAGAATTGTCATTAGCTAATCTTTATTTGTTTCGTCAGTCAGTCGTCATTCAACTCTTAATCAATTGCATTTACTTTTCTGCTTTACGAATTCTTAGCAATCATCTCAGTTCCCTGTGGACAACCCTCAAGTAGCCATACGCGTGGTCAAAGAGGAATCTAACTATATTGTCATTGCTTGATTTTTACTTTATTATTAATCGTACAACGACGCGATCAGTTGTGTAAACTGTGTAAATTTTAGCTGTACTCTGTTCCATTATCAATTCTCAAAGTTTGGATAGAAGCATGAAACTAATTTGTAACTAGAGCAACAAAAGTCATAAACACAGCTAAAATACTAGCTTTAGATTTGAGAGGATATATCCAAGAGTATCTTGTAAAATCATCAACAAAAACAATATAATAGTGGTAGTTTTGAAAAGAAGCAACATGACTAGACCCCTATACATCAAAATGCACTAGCGCAAATGGTTTAGATGTGACTGACTCAGATAAGGGAAAGGGGAGCTTATGAGCTTTGGAAGTAGAACATGTCTTGTAAACTAACTATTTATTAACAGGTACATGAATAGTAGAATCTAAGGATTGAAGAGTTTTAGCTGATGGATGCCCCAGCTTTAGATGCCACAGTTGATCAGGTGTGAGTGGAGTAGATTCACTGAAGCAACTGTAAACTTGATGTCTGAGAGCTGGAAAGCTGCTGAAGGGAAGTATGTACAACCCATTGTTACAAAGGCCCCTGTACCTAGGCAACTGAGTTGTATTATCAAGAATTTGAACTTTTTTAGAGTTAAAAACTAATGTAACATTATTGTCCTTAGCAAGTTTATAGACAGAGAGTAGATTAGTTGAGATTTGAGGAACATGTAGAACATTATGAAGTTGTAAGGTAGAAGAGGGAAGAGAGAGTGTACCATGACATATGTTTGCAATTATAGTCTGACCATTTCCAACAGAAACTGCATCACAGCCTTCATAAGGTTTATAGGATTGAACCTGAGTAAGATCATGAGTGACATGTGAGTTTGCTCCAGAGTCTAGAAACCAAGAATAATCTGGTGCAGGGGAGTAGGCTGATAATATGCAGCATAAGTTTGTTTGTTTGGTTTGGTACTGGCATACGCATTGAAATTTGCCCTGTGCCAATAGTCCAGAGCGATGTGGTTAGGTTTACCACATATTTGACAAAACACCTTTTGAATAGAATCATAGGAACTATAGTTGTTGATACGAACCTGGTCAACATGTGTCGAGACCCAACACCAAGAATGGTAAAACAAACCCAAGATCTTTTCAAGAATGATGGAACCGCGACCCTATGCTTAGCAAAGCTAGAACCTTGGTATAGTTGAGGACGCCACAAATGAGGATGGAGATCTCGTTTGATAAGTCAGAGTTGAACGCCACAAGAATAATCTTGATAAGTTTGAAAAAGTTCTAGAGAACTTAAGGAGAATAATCTGACAAATTTAATATCAAAAATTGTCTAACTTTTATTTCATGAATAAGTTTCCTATTTGAAAAAAGAACTCCTAAACCCTAGCTCAAATAGGAAAACGTGAATAGTAACTAGGTCAAAGGAAACAAACTTGGAGACCAAGCAAAAACACCTATTAACTATTTACGTGAATAGTAACATGAATAGTAACTAAAAAGGAAGCAAACTTGCAGCCCAATAAAAGCTCCTTTCTAGTGTGAAGGTATCTTTCATAAGGTGATTAGAGGCAGACATTCTCGCAATTCTATCACTAAACTTTCTCGTTCTAATGGTAGTTCTACCATGAATGAGGATAAGGTGCGTACTGAGATTGTGGATTTCTTTTCTAATCTTCTTGGTCCTAATTCACCTAGACACAGGCCTGTTCTTATGGAAGATATTCTTCCCTTTGTGCATCAAATGTCCCTATGAAGAATCGCCATCAAATGATTGCTTCTGTGACTGCCGATGAAATTAAAAAGGTGATGTTTTGTCTCAATGGCAGTATAAGTCCTGGACCTAATGGCTTTATTGCTCATTTCTACAAGATTGCTTGGCATATTGTGGGAAACGATGTTACAGACGCTGTTCTTTCTTTCTTTCATTCTCCTTCTCTTTTGAAGGAGATCAATTCAACCATTATTGCACTTGTTCCCAAAATTGGCTTTCCCTCATTGGTTAAGGACTTTAGGCCCATTTCTTGTTGTAATACGATTTATAAATGCATCTCTAAGATCATTGCAAATCGTCTTAAGGGTTGTCTTCCTCATATTATCTCTCATAATCAATCTACTTTTATTGAGAATAGAATGATGCTGGATAATGTTCTTATTGCTCAGGATCTTGTTAGAAATTATTCCAGGGGCGGCCTTACTCCAAGATGCACTATGAAGGTGGATCTTATGAAAGCTTTTGATTCTGTCCATTGGGATTTTATCTTTCAAGATCTTCGTGCATTTGGGTTTCCTGATATGTTTTTTGGCTGGATTATGGAATGTATTTGTACCACAAGATTTTCTGTTGCCATTAATGGAAGTTTTGAAGGTTATTTTCCTGGATCTAAAGGTGTTCGCCAAGGTGATCCTCTTTCACCCTATCTCTTTGTCATTGCTATGGAAATTTTGACTGGTATGTTGAACAAGCTTCATTCCTCCACCGGATTTCTGTTTCACCCTAAATGTGCAGAACTTAAGCTCAACCATCTCTGTTTTGCGGATGATCTCCTTATTTTTTGTAAAGCTGATGAGCATACTATTAGATCTATCTATACTACTCTGGCTATTTTTCTGGCATGATAACTGGCATTTTTCAGGAAATCTTCGTACTCTTTATGGGATAGACACCTTCTATCCATCTTTTGATGCTAGAGTTGCAGATATCATCTATAACAATAACTGGATTTGGCCTCATCATCCTCCTTCATTGGCAAATCTCCACCCGGGTGCTATTTTAGCTCCTAATGATGATGAGGATACTTTCAATTGGGCTCAAGTTTCTAATGGGAAGTTCTCTTTCAAAAAGACTTGGGAAAACATTAGAGTTAAAAGGGATAAGATTCATTGGTATAAGCTTATTTGGTTTAACAATTGCATCCCTAAACATAGTTTCATCACTTGGCTTGCAATCTTGAATAAGTTGACAACTAAGTACAGACTTGTTTCTTGGGGCATTCAAGATAATTCTAATTGTGTTTTTTGCTACATAGGATGTGAAACAAATGAGCACTTATTTTTTGAATGTTCCTTCACTCAGAGAATCTGGAGACAGGGATTGTCAGCACTTTCCATTGATTGCTCACTGTTCACTATTCCCAAAATTTTGGATACTTCTAGCTCTATTGATATCTGGAGTTATGATTCCAAAGTCCATATTTTCAGAACTTTTCTCTGTGCTGCTGTTTATCATATATGGATTGAGAGAAATAGACGTATTTTTAGAGAAGAAGCCTTTACTGAAGAACAAATCTTTAAGTCTCTCCAGAACGATGTCAACTCCAAAATCCTCACGAGCAAAAAATTCAAGAACACATCTATCAATCATGATGTTTTGGAGCGATGGGGGCTACTGAATTACTTTAATTAGTAATTCATTTGCTTTTTTGTTTTTTTGTTCTTTCTTTTTCATTGATTTTTTTTTTTTGTCTTTTTTGGTTTTCCTTAGTTGTACTTGTACTTTGTTTTTTCTTTGATAATTTTACTGAATTATCAAAAAAAAAAATACCTAAATTCGTCCATAGGGAATTAAAATAAAACTGAAACTAAAACTAGGATAGAATTACAAAGAAATCAAATCTTGACTAAATCTTCGAATCTTCTTGAAACTTCTTGAAGAATCTTGAAGTTCTTGAATCTCGAAAATAGAATCTTGACTTGAATCTTTGCTGGAAAATTCGCCCAAAAATGGTTCAACAAACATGGACGCCCAAATGGTTCATTGAATGTAGACGTGTATGAATGTGGACGATTCAATGAATGTGGACATGTTGTAGGGCCGGTTCTTGGCTCTCTTTTGGATCAAATTTGTTGAGTAAAACCAGCCTTTGTCCTCGTCATTCCCCCCCTCTTGAGAAGGATTTGTCCTCAAACCCTCCAGGTTCAAAGACCAGCCTTGGTGGTAGACCATGTGGTATCTCCTCGGGAAACACATCCTCAAAATCCTGCAAGAGAGAAACAACAACACTAGGCAATGCAGGGTCAAGTTGGTTAATGTTTAAAAGAGCCTCTTTGTACAAAAGTACAATCATTGGCCATTTTGATATCAAAGCTCTCTTAACCTCACTTGCTTTTGCATACAAATATCCTTGTTTTCCCTCTGTTTTTACCTCTTTGGCAGAGCTCTCTTCTCTCCTTACCTCCTCTCCAGATTCAGTCTTACTTTTCTTTTCACTCTTATTGTTTTCCTCTCTCATAGATTTCTCAGATTCTTTTGTTCACTCAATTTTTGCAACCTCACTTGATCCTTATAACTTGTTTTGGTGTCATCAGAACTAGGGTGATTGTTCGCTGACCAAATACAAATGAATACTTGTTGGTGAAGCCATCATGTTGCACACATCGATCAAATTGCCACAGTCTTCCTAAGAGAAGATGTCCAGCATGCATTGACAATACCACGCCAACATGTGACATGACCCAACACCAAATATGGTAAACGACCCCAAGACCTTTCAGGATTGGATGGAACCGCGACCCTATGCTTAGCAAAGCTAGAACCTTGGTATAGTTGAAGACGCCACAAACGAGGATGAAAAACGCATTTGATAAGTCAAGGATGAACGCCACAAGAATAATCTTGTTAAGTTCGAAAAAGTTCTTGAGAACTTGAGGAGAATAATCTCACACACTCTGCCTTTTTCCTATTGTATTATCCCTTTAGTTTGTTTGAAACTAATCAACATTATCAAGAAGAACCAAGCAGCAAAACTAATCTGTCACAAAATCTGAATTTTCGTTTTTTTTTTTTTGAATTTTTTTTTTTTTTTTTGCAAACAGTCCTCGAAGACATAGGGAACAAGATTAGAACCAAGAATTAAGACAAAGAAGGAAAAAGAAACCTAGAGTGATTAAAAAAGTTAAAGAAAATCTATGCGAAAACACAAAAATGGTCAAAAATACCTAGTAAACGATGGAATTTGGTCAAAAGAGGGTGGTGCTCACTGCGTTATGCTCAGAACGTCGTTTCCCTTGAGAAAAGTTTGGTCTTGAAGGCTGATTCAATTTTTTTTTTCCAGACCTTCACTATCTTTTTTGTTTCGTTTTTGTTTGTTTTTCTTTGTTTTCTTGACTTTTCTTTTCTGTTTTCTTTTTCTTTTCCAGAAACGAAACACAATGAGCAAGTCACAAGAATTCAAATTTAGAAGCACAAGAAAATGAAATTGAAGCAAGAAACGGATTTGACAAGAAAACAAGAAACAAAATTGAAAAGAAAACAAGACACGGAATTTAGACACAACTAAAAACGAGAAATTCAAGAAAAATGAATTGAAAGCAAGACTCAATCAAGAACCAAGAAAGAAAATTGAAACCTAATCTAGACACACTAAATTGACCAAGAAAACAAGAAAAATGATAAGCAAACCTGATAAACCTAAGCTCTGGTTATCAACTGATATGAACCTGGTCAACATGTGCCGAGACCCAACACCAAGAATGGTAAAACAAACCCAAGATCTTTTCAAGAATGATAGAACCGCGACCCTATGCTTAGCAAAGCTAGAACCTTGGTTAGTTGAGGACGCCACAAACGAGGATGGACATCTCGTTTGATAAGTCAGAGTTGAACGCCACAAGAATAATCTTAATAAGTTTGAAAAAGTTCTTGAGAACTTAAGGAGAATAATCTCACAAATTTAATATCAAAAATTGTCTAACTTTTATTTCATGCAAATCCGCCTTATATAGGCAAAGACAAATTAGTTTCCTATTTGAAAAAAAGAACTCCTATACCCTAGCTCAAATAGGAAAATGTGAATAGTAACTAGGTCAAAGGAAACAAACTTGGAGACCAAGCAAAAACACCTATTAACTATTCACGTGAATAGTAACTAAAAAGGAAGTAAACTTGCAGCTCAAGAAAAACTCCTTCCTAATGTGAACACCTAATCTTACAGCCCAAGAAGGTCTTTTTCCTAGTGTGAACACCTAAATTCGTCCATAGGGAATTAAACTAAAACTAGGATAGAATTACAAAGAAATCAAATCTTGACTAAATCTTCGAATCTTCTTGAAACTTCTTGAAGAATCTTGAAGTTCTTGAATCTTGAAAATAGAATCTTGACTTGAATCTTTGCTGGAAAATTAGCCCAAAAATGGTTCAACGAACATGGACGCCCAAATGGTTCATTGAATGTGGACGTGTATGGGTTCATTGAATGTGGACGATTCAATGAATGTGGACATGTTGTAGGGCTGGTTCTTGGCTCTCTTTTGGATCAAATTTGATGAGTAAAACTAGTCTCTGTCCTCATCAGTTGTTGGCATTGTCACCATGCGAGGAAGACATAGGCTGAGTTGATGTGTGAGGTTGCTGAGATGAGTAACCTTTGGGATAGTAGCCTCCTGTCATTCCACCACGATTATTTTTTCCACCTCGATTATTCGAGTTTTGACCTCTACCTCTGTTGGAACCAAAATTTTGAACTTTTTGTGTATTCAAGGCACTATGAAGCACTCCAGATTTTGCATTAGTAATAGTCATTGGCTTAGTCATATGAAGATGCAATTCTTCAGAGATCAGAAGACTTGAAAGGCGAGAAACAGGTATCGGATTGTCTCGAATCTTAATTGATGCTTTGAGTGGCTCAAATTCTGAAATAAGACCTTTCAAGATGTAAAGAACTAGATCATCTTTATCAATTACATGACCAACACTCATAAGGCTATCAGTAATCATTTTGATATAATCTAAGTACGATTGCATACTTAGTGAGCCCTTATTGAGTATGTAAAGCTTCAATTTCAGTTGATGAACATGAGATCATGAAAGAGAACTAAAACGATCTTCAAGTGGTTTTCAAATTTCTGAAGATGTTTTCAGATGAAGAACCTGTGGTAGAATCGGAGATGAGATCGAAGCATAGAGAAATGATTTGAAGTGTTCATCGATCACCGACCATTGCTCAAATGCTGGATTTGGCGAGATAGTTCCATCAACAGCTTTAATTTGCAATAGCGGACATGGTTGAGCTCCAGTAACGTGCTCAAGAAGATGATTGGCTCGTAGAGTAGTTTGAATTTGTATTTTCCACACTGTGTAATTTGTGTTGTCAAGCTGAACACGAATAATAGAGCTTAAGTTGTGGATGAGAAGTTTCAATCCAGAAGGTAACTCTTGATCATCCACCATTGATGCAGGTTTAAAGCTCTGAAGCTTCGAAAAAAAAATCTCAAATGAGAGAGAAGAGGATCGAAGATAGGACAATTATGTCTCTTTTAGGCTCTAGATACCATAACAAGATTTGAGAGAGAGAGAAAAAAAAATCTCATTGAATTTAGAAACTGTTGAATACAATACAAGTCAAGACCTCTGTGCTATTTATAGACTCGTGTGAGTTATTGCTAGCTAACATACAGCTAATATACAGTTCATCAACTACTAGTTAACTAACTCAACTAACTAATTGTAGATATTTTCTTCAGTTGCTTCCAAAAGCTTCCTGTTAAACTGGTGAATGAGGACTGCTCTTGTCAATCTTCCAAGGAGTTTACTAGAACTACAACTCAAAGAAGGGGGAAAGGCTTCTTCAACTTTGCTAGGTGGACAATCTACGACTTCTACACTTGTGGAAGGTTCAAGGGGTTCTTAAAGCATCACCAAGCAATCCTTACCAAAAGTCTTCAAGAGGTATTCCTATATTTTTTCTTTTAGCTTTTGGTTTGAGATATATATTGCATAAGTATCAAGTATAAGGATTGATCTATACATATGAATGCCTGATATGCTTTGAAAAATTGTATTTCATAGTTTCTTCTAGAGGGTATCTTTGATTCATAATATGCAATCTCGGATATCGATCCTTCATACATACCTTATGCTACTAAGTGATCAGTACTCTTAATCTTGAACATATGTGGATGACCTAACAAAATCAGGTTCATGTGCTTTGATGCACTATGGGTGAGACCTCAGTTGTGGGTCAACACCTCTGTGTGTTGAGCATATGGGTTTGACTAGTAGGGACGTCGCGTGACGGAATAATCGCTCCCTTGTAATTATCCAGTAGATCGTCCTAATCTGAGCTAAGTAATGTACTCTAGGAGTATGTTGGATATTTGGCTTAAGGGTCGCTCCCTAGATCAAGTGTTCCTTATCTAGTAGATGGTTACTTAAAGGATTTAGATGTCTCAAGGTGAAGATACAATCAAGAAAGAGATAAGACATGAAAAGTTTTATTGTTTGTGAGTGTCACATGGAGGGGTATTTTGGTCATTCTACTTAGTATGTCATAGACAAAGGTGATACTTCGTATGACAAGATTTTGCATTCAACAGTAAATATGTTGAAGTACAGCCATGACTTTTTAGTGGAATAAGTCAAGTTGAAAAGCCTAAATGTGCTATAGGGATTAGCAAGGGCATTTTGGTCTTTTCAATTGCCAAATTGTTTCTGTATTTTGGTCCCTCTTCTAGCCTATTTCCTTTTAGATGTATGTTAAAGTTCCCTAGATGCTTATTGTATTTAGAGTTACTAAATTAAAGTGTAGCCATTAATTAATTTAGCAAAATAATACATGGACTAAGCAAGATAGGCCAAGTCACATGCCTAGCCCACCTAGGCATGGTCCACGCGTGAATCCAAGAGAGAAAGAAGAGTTGGAATATCTAGTAGTTTAATTAAATATTTTATTGGACTAGTTCTAAATCTATAAATAGAGTTCATCTTCCACCTTCATAAGGTGCACCTCTCTCACAAGAAAATAGAAGGTAGAAAAACTCTCTATCTCTCTCTCTAGCTAGTTCACACATTTTTAGGCTAGGAAAATACAAGAAGATGAAGAATCCCACAATTCTTCATCATCTAAGAGAAGGAAGGAGGTCATAGAGGAGAAGATCAAAAGTTCTTCATGTCCTAGGCGCGTAGATCTTCAAAGAGCAAGAAGTTGATCAAGTTTTGCATTTTTCCGTTAAGTTTTGTAAGCTAACCAGTCAAGGTAAGAAAATTATCTGTTGTTGGAATTTATTCTTTATGAATTGTTTGTGCACATGTTCTTAGTGTTCTTGTAATTATTCATCTTAGAACTTATGGTTTAATCCTAGATTAGCATGCTATCAAGTTTCCGTTGCATTTATAAGTTTAAAATTTTTAAACACCGTAGTATATCTAGGTAGCATACACCTTCAGTGGTATCAGAGGCACACCATATTGTAGTAAGAATATTGCAATCGATACATGTGTAGATTATGAAGTTTAAGAACTTTTGGTGGAAGTTTTTGAGATTTTATGTTTAACATATAGAATTGTGTATGTTTACGTTAAGAAACAATGAAAATTCTTAAGCAAACAAAGTATTAGCTATATTGTTAGACAATTACATGTTTTTGCATGTTTGATTCAATATAATTAAAGTTAGATGAATAGTTTTCATTTTATCGCGAAATAACAGGACATTTGAGATATTTAATTAGATATATTGAATTTATGAAAAAAGTAAAATCTAGTTTGATTTGGACACTGAAGAGTTTTACTTGGATTTCAAAAAACAATATGCAAAAAAATATTAAAAAAATATAAGGTCACCTCCTCCCCCTTTCACGTGTCCCAAAGACGCATGGGGTAGGGTGGACGGCTAGGACCATGGTGTTTTATTTTGTTTCAGCTTTGTTTTTTGTAGTAATTGAAGTTTAGTTGTGATCAAATTTTAGAATTTGAATAAACTTTAATGTCTATCTCAAAATTATAGCTAATATGATTAAATTGAATTATTTAATTATTTATTCGAATACTTTAATATTTATATTTAATTATTTTGGTTAAATATATAGATTATTATGGATGCATGAAATTTTGGCACCATTAGAATTTTGAATGGCAAATCATAATATACTTGGGTAATGGATAATTAAGAATTAATCTAGAATACAATTAATTTATATTAATCTAAAGATTAATAAATTATAGGAATAATTTAAAATTGGTTAAAGATAAGATTTATCTTTTATGGCCCAATTATTAAATTAAATATCTAAGTAGGCCTTACCCATGTTTTAGAGACTAAAGCTCATATAGGTAATAGTATACTTAAAATGTTTTAAATAAAGGCCTATAATATTCTAGGGAATAAGGATTCCAAAACCATATTCTAAAGGATATATTATTAGCCTTTTATTATTCAGATAAAAACCTAAATTTTAAGTATTAAGGAAAAATATATGGAAAACTCTTTTATTAAATAAAAATTCAAGTGGTAGAGGGGAATGGAAAACCCAAAGGCTTTCTAGTTGCGGTTTGTACTAATAAATTAATATTGTCTCATTTTACCAAGCGTTATGCTCCCTACAAAAGGTAACATTTAATTTAGATATTAGTAGACAAACTAAACGTAAATAATCATAAGACAATATGATTAGTGAGTTCGGTCATCCTAAAGATGGAGTTCTTTACTATAGATCATTTTATAGGATGTAGACATAAGTCACTACCCTACAACGGGCTTAACTCTAGGACATTCTAGGGAGTATCAACTAAGGAATGGTAATTCACTCGACTCTAGAAGAAATTGTATTTTAGCCAAAGTAAATCTATTCTAGAGAAGCCAAATAATACAGTGATTGGATTATTATTTAGATAGTGTCTATCCAAACAAAATAACAATCCAAACGAAGTGTGGGCTTGACTCAAACTTCCAGGTAAATTGAGACACTGTTTCATGTAGTAGTTTAAGGGTCAACTACTTAAGCAAAAAGATTAATGTGTATATATGTGTTTTTTCCATGTTTACATTATACATGATATATTTGCATTACACGTGAATGTTTTAATAATTACAATGTATATGTATTCAAAAATGTAGGAAGTTCTCAGTCATTTAAATACAATTCTCAAAAAGAATAAGTTAACTGGCCCAAATTATGAGAGAGGGAGAAAAATTTTAGACAAAATTAAGTTAACTAGCCCGAAGGGGATATATTCGTGCTATGATCCGAGCACGACCCCATGTCACAAGAAACTCTACCATTCATCGAATTCATACAGATAGGTGGTAGGGATTAGCCAATCAAGAGGCTAAGGTTTTAATCGTGGATTCCTTATCAGATACCTTAAGATCTCAGCATAAGGGTATAGAACAAGCTTCAGATATACTTGCCTCATTAAAGATAATGCACGAAGTAGTGACAACATAAATGAAAGAATGAGCATCTATTAGAAGTCATGTACTTCAGATAATGGAGCTATTTTCATTAGCTACAATTTTTTTAGCCAAGATCAGTCCTAATCAATAGGTAGACTTGATAATGAGTACCTTGTCAGACGATTTCAGTCGATTAGAACCTATTCAAATAATAGGGGGTTTAGACTGATGCCAAGACGTTTTGGCAGGAAGCCCTATGAACTACGAAGAATAATGAATGGAGAACTAAAAGGTGCAAGAAGAGAGCCCCATGGGGGAACACTCGGTGTTAAAAGATGCCAAATGAGAAATGCCCCAAAGTACCTTGCTGATAGCAAGATAGGTTCCTCGTCATCTTTTTACATTGAAACAGTTTTAGTGGTTGATTCTATTGATTCTTGGATTGTAGACTCTGGAGCCACTAATCATATCTGCAATTCTTTGCAAGTGTTTCGGACAATGTGAATGCTTGAGAAATGAGACTTTGCTCTAAGAGTTGGTACCAGAGCAAAAGTATGGGCTGCTGTAGTGGGAGATGTTTATCTTAGTTTTAGTACCACTAGGGTATTAGTTTTGAACAATTGTTATTATGTTCTAGATTTTTCAAAAAATTTAATTTCAATTTCGCAACTTTTAAATAACAATTATGTAGTTTTTTGTCCATTCTAGTGTGGACATCAGTAGAAATGATAGCATAATTTGTTCTGGTAGTTTACATAATAACTTTTTCTATTTATATTCTGAAACATCTTCACTGCACAATGTAGAGCATAATAATAATAATAATAGAAAGGTTTCATCAACCAATGATGCATATCTATGGCACTTACGTTTGGGACACATCAGCTCAAACAAGATTAAGAGGTTCGTTAAGGATAGGCATTTGAGCTCGTTAGATCTTGATCAGTTACCTCAGTGTGAATCGTGTCTTAAAGGAAAGATGACCAAGAGGCCATTTTCTTCTAAGGGACACAGAGCCAATGAAGCATTAAAATTAGTTCACATTGATGTGTGTTGTCCTATGAGCACACCAGCTCGTTACTTCATCATATTTACAGATGATTACTCAAGATATGGATATATATTCCTAATGTGATGCAAATCGGAATCTTTTGACAAGTTCAAAGAATTTAAGACAGAAGCTGAGCGGCAATTAGGAAAATATATCAAAGCCATACGGTCTGATCGTGGTGGCGAATACCTCTTGGGTGAGTTCTGGTAATACTTCACAGAACATGGGATAGTGACCCAGCTAACCGCACTTGGGACACCCTAGCATAATGGTATAGCTGAAAGAAGAAATCAGACACTCTTAGATATGGTAAGATCCATGATGAGTCATGTCATGTTAACTATATCATTCTGGGGATACGCACTCAAAACAACAGCTATATTCTGAACTTAGTACCTTTCAAATCAGTACCTAGAACACCACTGGAGATGTGGACAGGTTGTAAACCTAGTTTGGGGCACCTCCATGTTTAGGGTTGTTCAGCTTATGTACTTAGTAGCAACGCTACAAAATTGGAACCACGATCAGAAAAGTGCTATTTCATAGGCTATCCTAAAAGAACTAGAGGTAAGATCTTTTATCAACCTAAAGAGCAGAAAGTGTTAATTAGCATCCATGCTAGATACTTAGAAAATGATATATCGATCCAAATAACACCGGATTCTGATATTGCTCTAGAGAAGATTCGTCCAGAATCTCCAAACACACCTACACCAATTAAGGAAATGAATGGGCAACAGGCCATAACTAGTACTCGGAGCCTTATCGTAGTGGGATAAATGTCAAACAACCTGATAGATACTGTGGAGAGTCTTTTATATAGACTCCATAGGTCAGATTGTTGAGCCCACTAGTTATGACGAAACAGTAACGGACGTGGATGCAGACCAATGGCAGAAGGCGATGCAATCAGAATTAGAATCATTGTACTCTAATAAAGTCTGGGAACTTGTAGTTGCACCTGAAGGAGTAAAACCCATAAGGTGCAAATGGGTCCACAAGAGAAAGAGAAATGTGGAAGGAAAACTGGAAACTTTCAAAGCAAGGTTAGTTGCAAAAGAATATACTCAGAAAGAAGGGATCGATTATGAGGAAACCTTTTCACTAGTAGCCATGCAGTCCATAAGAATTCTCTTAGCCATAACGTGTCATTATGACTACGAGATTTGGCAAATGGACGTCAAGACAACATTCCTTAACGGGAATCTCGACGAAAGCATCTATATGATGCAGCCAAATGGGTTTGTAGCTAAAGGCCAAGAGATTATGGTTTGGAAGCTTAAGAAGTCTATTTATGGACTTAAGCAAGCATCATGTGCGTGGAACATCAAGTTTGACCAAGCAGTCAAATCTTTTGGCTTCGATCAAAACATTGATGAACCATGCGTGTACAAGAAAGGTAATGGTAATGCTATCGCATTCTTAGTCCTTTATGTAGATGGCATCCTAGTATTTGGGAATGACATAGGAATGTTGTTGTCTATAAAGGTTTGACTTTCTACTCAATTTTAGATGAAGGACCTAGGAGAAGCTAGTTATATTTTTTAGATCAAGCTTCTGCGTGATCACAGAAATAAGACACTAGTATTATCCCAGTCTTCATACATTGAGAAGATTTTTGTTAAGTTTAGCATGGACTCTAAGAAGGGTTTGTTACCTTCTAGATATTGAGTACCTTTATTCAAGGATCAGTGTCTGAAGACACCTGATAAGATAGAAAGCATGAAGAAGGTTTCATATGCTTCAGATGTTGGCAATCTCATGTATGCAATCCTATGAATAAGACCGGACATCTACTTTGTTATAGGCATAGTCAACAGATATCAATCGAACCCAAGATCAGCTCATTGGATCGTGGTTAAGCACATATTCAAGTATCTTAGGAGAACGAAGAACTATATGTTAGCGTACATCACAGACGATCTGACACTGTTAGCTTATACAGACTCAGATTTCCAGTCTAATAGAGATTCCAAAAAGTCCACTTTTGGATATGTCTTTACTTTGTCAGATGGAGCTATCTCATGGAGAAGTGTCAAGCAGAATTGTATTATTGATTCAACCATGAAAGCAGAGTATGTAACAGCATCTGAAGCTACAAAAGAAGCAGTATGGCTCAGAAAGTTCCTTAAAGAATTAAAAGTAGTGCCAGCAGTCACTAGACCCATTGTCATATATTGCGATAATAGTAGTATTGTCACATAATGTAAAGAGCCAAGGAATCACAAGAAAGGCAAACATATAGAGAGAAAGTACCATTTAATCCGAGAGTTTATTCAACTAAGGGATATAGTGGTAGAACAAATTGTCTCAGCTAGTAACCTAGTAGATCCATTTACCAAGACACTCACAAAGAGGGTTTTCTCAGCTCATGTGGAGTCTATGGGTCTTAGGATAGGTAGTAGTAGTAATTTTTAGTACAAATGGGAGTCTATTGGGACTAGTATGCCCAAAAGACAATTAGCACATTATATTTCAATGAATGAATACATGTTGTGATTGTTTATGATTAATGGTTACATTCATATATATTCTCTCTACCTTATTTGTGTGATACGAACCACGCCAACATGTGACGCGACCCAACACCAAATATGGAAAACGACCCAAGACCCTTCAGGAATGGATGGAACCGCGACCCTATGCTTAGCAAAACTAGAACCTTGGTATAGTTGAGGATACCACAAACGAGGATGGAGATCTCGTTTGATAAGTCAGAGTTGAACACCACAAGAATAATCTTGATAAGTTCGAAAAAGTTCTTGAGAACTTAAGGAGAATAATCTCACAAATTTAATATCAAAATTGTCTTCTTTTATTATCACAAAAACAGCCTTATATAGACAATAACAAATAAGTATCCTGCTTGGAAAAGGACTCCTAACCCCTAGCCCAAGTAGAAAAAACGTGAATAGTAACCTAGGTCAAAGAAGTAGACTTGGAACCCAAGAAAGACTCCTATTAACTATTCACGTGAATAGTAACATGAATAGTAACTAAAAAGGAAGCAAACTTGCAGCCCAAGAAAGGCTCCTTTCTAGTGTGAACACCTAACTTGCAGCCCAAGAAAGACTTCTCCCTAGTGTGAATACCAGATAAACTAGAATTCAAATTAAACTAAAACTAAAACTAAAACTAAGATAGAATTACAACGAAATCAAATCTTGACCAAATCTTCAAATCTTCTTGAAACTTCTTGAAGAATCTTGAAGTTCCTGAATCTTGAAAATAGAATCTTGACTTGAATATTTGCTGGAAAATTTGCCCAAATAAATGGTTCATTGAACTTGGACGCTTAAGGCTGGTTCTCATCATTCCCCCCCTCTTGAGAAGGATTTGTCCTCAAATCCTCCTGGTTCAAAGACCAGCCTAGGTAGTAGACCATGTGGTTTGTTTTCGGGAAACACATCCTCAAAATCCTGCAAGAGAGAAACAACAACACTAGGCAATGCAGAGTCAAGTTGGTTAGTGTCTAAAATAACCTCTTTGTACATAAGTACAATCATTGGCCGTTTTGATATCAAAGCTCTCTTAACCTCACTTGCTTTTGCATAAAAATTTCTTTGTTTTCCCTCTGTTTTTACCTCCTTGGCCGAATTCTTTTCTCTCCTCACTACCTTTCCAGATTCGGCCTTACTCTTTTTCTTTTCACTCTCCATCTTTTGCTCACTCAAATTCTTTTGATCACTCAAATTCTTTTGATCACTCAAATTCTTTTGATCACTCAATTTTTGTAACCTCACTTGATCCTCATAAACTTGTTTTGGTGTCATTGGAACTAGAGTGATTGTCCGCTGATTGAACTTGAATGAGTACTTGTTGGTGAAGCCATCATGTTGCACACGTCGATCAAATTTCCATGGCCTTCCCAAAAGAAGATGTCCAGCATTCATAGGTACTACATCGCACAATACTTCATCCTCATATTTTCCAATGCGAAACGGCACCACAACCTGTTTTGTAACCCTTACCTCACCACAATCGTTCAACAATTGTAGCTTGTATGGACGTGGATACTTAATTGTTGTGAGCCCTAGTTTGTCAACCATTGAAGCACTAGCAACATTAGTACAACTACCACCATCAATAATAACGCTACATACCTTATCTTTCACGTGGCAGCGGGTATGAAAGATGTTCTCACGTTGCACTACTTCTTCCTCCTCTTTAGGTTGCAAGCTCAAAGCTTGTCGTGCCACTAGTCCAAGCATCTCTCCATAATCTGCCCCAAATTCCTCTTCTTCACCTACTTCGGTGTCCTCTAGTATGGGCATGTCATCAAATTGCGTTTCATCTTCAGACTCAATCTCCCCACTTTCCAAAACTACCATTGCCCTCTTGTTTGGACATTGGCTAGCTATGTGCCCTCGTCCCTGACATTTAAAGCATTTAATATCACTAGAACGAGTTGTAGGAGGGGCTGTTTTACCTTGAGAAGTCGTGGCATGGGTGGATGTTTTGGGCTCGGGCTTGACCTTGTTAGTAGTCGAACTCTCCTCCTTTCATGGGTAACTCGACCTCCAAGGTGATACACTTGAGTGTTATGGGGCTGGGCTTGGTCGTGAACCACCCCTCTTCAATTGCTTCTCCACCTTAATTGCCATATGCACCAAATCTTCTAACTCAACATAATGATGCAACTCAATGGTGTTAGCAATTTCTCGATTCAGTCCATTTAGAAATCTAGCCATTGTCGCCTCCCGATCTTCCTCTACATTGGTTCTAATCATAGCCATCTCCATCTCTTTGTAATAATCATCCATACTTTTATTACCTTGATGAAGACCTTGCAGCTTGAGGTATAAGTCCCTATAATAATGACTGGGTACAAATCGCCTCCTCATTACTCTCTTCATCTCATCCCAAGTTGCCACAGGATGTTCTCTATTCCGCCTCCTATTGAGACACAATTGATCCCACCACACAATAGCATAATCAGTAAATTCAATGGCAGCAAGCTTTACCTTTTTTAACTCGGAATAGTTGTGGCAATCAAACACCAACTCAATCTTCTTTTCCCACTCAAGATAAGCTTCCGGATCACTCCTTCCTTGAAACGCAAGAATCTTCATCTTGATGCTTCCTAAGTTGCTATCAACACGATCCCTAGCATCTCTATCCCGACCATGTCGCCTATTGCTGCCCACCAAAATTCTGTCAAACTCTTCAACTAAACCTTCCTCATCGATCTCATCAACATCTTCAACTCTTTGCTGCAATCTGTTCCTCCTTGGTGCATTCGGAGCAACTAGTGGTTGCACCCTTTCCGGCCTCTGTTCTATCCTATCCAACGTCTCATGAATCTGCTCCAATTTAGCACTCATCATACGTCTCATCGCTCCCATCAATGCCTGCATCTGTAAGTTCTGTCCAACGAGTTGTTGAACACCTTCATTAATGTTGTCTGCTTGATTTTGAGACATGATTAAATATCACTCCCTCACGTGTTTCACTCAACTCAATTTGGCTTTTACCCTCTAATATTCTCACACACTCTGCCTTTTTCCTCTTGCTCCTTCAAGTCCCTAGCACTTACCAAGAATACCAAGCAGCGTAATAATCTATTTCAGAATCTGACTTCTTCTTTTTTTCAGACCTCTAAGACTCTGGAAACAAGGTTAGAGAAAGAAAATTGACCAAAACTCGAAGAAAGAAACCTAGAAAAATAAGAAAAGTCGAGAAAACCCTATTGGAAAACACAAAAACATCTAAGACTCATAGAAAACAACGGAATTAGGCCTTAAGAGGGTGGTGCCCACAGCATAGCAGTGGGTTATGCTCAGATCGTCGTTTCCCTTTAGAAAAGTTTGGCCTCGCAAGCTAATTCTCCAAAAAAAAAAAAATTTACTGTTCACTATTTTGCTTCTTTTTTTTTTTCAGCTCCGAACTGTTTTTTTTTTTTTTTTTTTGATCTTTTCTTGACCTTTCTTTTCTTTTCTTGATGTTCTTTTCTTGATTTTCAGAAGCGAACACAATGAGCAAGTCACCAAAAATTTGAATTTGACACTAAGACAATAAACGGGATTGAGCACACAAACAATTAGGGGTTTGTCCTAATTGAAAACCTTAACCCTACCCACGGATTTGATGAGAAAACAAGAAAATACTTGAAAGCAAGACACGGATTTCAACAAGAAAACAGACTTGAAACACAAGATAAGAAACGAAATTGAAGCAAGAACGGAATTGAAACACAACCTAAAACGAATTGGCAGCAAGACACAATCAAGAACAAAGAAAAGAATTTAAACCTAGACCTAGACTCACGGAATTAACTAAGAAAACAAGAAAATGATTGGCAAACCTGATAAACCTAAGCTCTGATTACCAACTTGATGCGAACCAGCCATCCACATTCATTGCACCATTTGGATGAATTTTCCAGCAAAGATTCAAGTCAAGATTCTATTTTCAAGATTCAAGAACTTCAAGATTCTTCAAGAAGTTTCAAGAAGATTTGAAGATTTGGTCATGATTTGATTTCTTTGTAATTCTATCATAGTTTTAGTTTAAGTTTAATTTGCATTCTAGTTTATTTCCTAGGGTCCACTATGGACGAATTTAGGTGTTCACACTAGGAAAAAGACTTTCTTAGGCTGCAAGATTAGGTGTTCACACTAGAAAGGAGCTTTTCTTGGGTTGCAAGTTTGCTTCCTTTTTAGTTACTATTCATGTTACTATTCATGTAAATAGTTAATAGGAGTCTTTTCTTGGTCTCCAAGTTTGTTTCCTTTGACTTAGTTACTATTCACATTTTTCCTACTTGGGTTAGGGTTTAGGAGTCCTTTTCCAAGCAGGATACTTATTTGTTATTGCCTATATAAGGCACTTTTTGTGATAATAAAAGAAGACAACTTTGATATTAAATTTGTGAGATTATTCTCCTTAAGTTCTCAAGAACTTTTTCGAACTTATCAAGATTATTCTTGTGGCGTTCAACTTTGACTTATCAAACGAGATCTCCATCCTTGTTTGTGGCGTCTTCAACTATACCAAGGTTCTAGCTTTGCTAAGCATAGGGTCGCTGTTCCATCCAATCCCGAAAGGTCTTGGGGTCGTTTGCCATATTTGGTGTTGGGTCGCGGGACATGTTGACCAGGTTCATATCAGTTGTAATCAGAGCTTAGGTTCATCAGGTTTGCCTATCCTTTTCTTGTTTTATTGGTCAATTTCGTGTGTCTAGGTTTAGGGTTTAAGTTTCTTTCTTCGTTCTTGATTGAGTCTTGTTTCTATTCCTTTTCTTGATTCCTCATTCTTGCTAGTTTTTCAATTCCGTGTCTTTCTAGTTTTCAATTCCGTTTTCTTGCTGTCAATTTCGTTTCTTGTTTAGCTTTCAATTAGCCAAAACCTATAATCTTGAATTAGGGTTTCTTGTGCTTCTAAATTTGAATTCTTGTGACTTGCTCATTGTGTTTCGTTTCTGGAAAAGAAAAAAAACAGAAAAGAAAAGTCAAGAAAAGAAAGAAAAACGAAACAAAAAAAAAAAAAGATAGCGAAAGGTCTGAAAAACATATTTTGTTGAATCAGCCTTCAAGACCAAACTTTTCTGAAGGAAAACGACATTCTGAGCATAACTCACTGCCATGCAGTGAGCACCACCTTCTTTTGGCCAAATTCCATCGTTTACTAGGTGTTTTTGACGTTTTGTGTATTTTCGCATAGGTTTTTTTTAACTTTTCTTATTCCTCTAGGTTTCTTTTTGCTGTTTTGTCTTAATTATTGGTTCTAATCTTGTTCCCCAAGTCTTAGAGGACTGTTTGGAAAAAAAATTAAAAAAAAAAAAACGAAAATTCAGATTTCGTGATAGAATTGTTTTGCTGCTTGGTTCTTCTTGATAGTGTTGATTAGCTTCAAACAAACTAAAGAGAGAATATGATAGGAAAAAGGCAGAGTGTATGAGATTATTAAAGGGTAAAAGCCAAGTTGAATTTGAGTGAAACACGTGATGGAGTGTAATTTCAACCATGTCTCTTCAAGGGGACAACACAAACGAAGAAGGTCAACAGGCCGCTGTTTCGAACTTACAGATGCAAGCTTTGTGGGGAAAGATGAGACGGATGATGAGGGCTGAATTGGAACAAATACATGTGAGGTTGGATAGAGTAGAAGATAGAGCACAGCAAGGGCATCCACAAGTTGCTCCGAATGCACCAAGGAGAAACAGGTTGCAGCAAAGAGTTGAAGATGTGGATGAAGTTGATGAAGGTTTAGATGAGGAGTTTGATAGAATTTCGGTGGGCAGCAATAGGAGACATGGTCGGGATAGAGATGCTAGGAATCGTTTTGATCGTGTTGATAACAACTTGGGAAGCATCAAGATAAAGATTCCTGCTTTTCAAGGAAGGAGTGATCCCGAAGCATATCTTGAGTGGGAGAAGAAGATGGAGTTGGTTTTTGATTGTCATAACTATGCTGAACTAAAAAAGGTAAAACTTGCTGTAATTGAATTTACTGATTATGCTATTGTTTGGTGGGATCAGTTGTGCATCAATAGGAGGCAGAATGGAGATCGTCCTATTGCAACATGGGATGAGATGAAGAGAGTGATGAGGCGACAATTTGTACCAAGTCATTACTATCGAGATTTATACCTCAAGCTGCAAGGTCTTCATCAAGGTAATAAGAATGTTGATGAGTATTACAAAGAGATGGAGATGGCTATGATTAAAGCCAATGTGGAGGAAGATCGAGAGGCAACAATGGCCAGATTCTTGAATGGGCTAAATCAAGAGATTGCTAACACTATAGAGTTGCGTCATTATGTGGAATTAGAGGATTTGGTGCATATGGCAATTAAAGTGGAGAAGCAACTCAAGAGGGGTGGTACACGACCAAGACAAGCACCATAATACTTGAGTGCACCTTCTCCTTGGAGGACGAGTTACCCAAAGGATGAAGAAAATTCGTCCACAATTGCCATGACCTCTCAAGTAGGAGCAGAGGAGTTTGGGGCAGATTATGGAGAGATGCTTGGACTAGTGGCACGGCGAGCCTTGAGCTTGCAAGCTAAAGAAGAGGAAGAGGTAGTACAACATGAGAACATCTTTCATACTCATTGCCACGTGAAAGACAAGGTATGTAATGTTATTTTCGATGGTGGTAGTTGTACTAACGTTGCTAGAGCTTCTATGGTTGAAAAGCTGGAGCTCAACACAGTTAAGCACCCTGTTCCATATAGACTGCAATGGTTGAATGATTGTGGTGAGGAAGAGGTTACAAAACAAGTTGTGGTGCCATTTCGAATAGAAAAGTATGAAGATGAGGTATTGTGTGATGTGGTCCTAATGCATGCTGGACATCTTCTCTTAGGAAGACCATGGCAATTTGATCGACGTGTGCAGCATGATGGCTTCACCAACAAGTACTCATTCATGTTCAATCAGCGGACAATCACTCTAGTTCCAATGACACCAAAACAAG
Organism: Ehretia macrophylla; assembly: GCA_037974665.1. NCBI lineage: Eukaryota > Viridiplantae > Streptophyta > Magnoliopsida > Boraginales > Ehretiaceae > Ehretia > Ehretia macrophylla. Next base: position 5,347,766 of record CM075768.1, read on the forward strand.
TTTATGAGGATCAAGTGAGGTTAAAAAAATTGAGTGATCAAAAGAACTTGAGTGATCAAAAGAATTTGAGTAAGCAAAAGAATGAGAGTGAAAAGATAGAGAGCAAGGCTGAAGCTGGAGAGGTAGTAAAAAGAGAAAAGAATTCGGCCAAGGAGGTAAAAACTGAGGGAAAACAAAGAAATTTTTGTGCAAAAGCAAGTGAGGTTAAGAGAGTTTTGATCTCAAAATGGCCAATGATTGTACTCATGTACAAAGAGGCTCTTTTAAAATTTAATCAACTTGACTCTGCATTGCCTAGTGTTGTTGTTTCTCTCTTGCAGGATTTTGAGAAAGTGTTTGGTCTACCACCTAGGCTGGTCTTTGAGCCTGGTGGATTTGAGGACAAATCCTTCTCAAGAGGGGGGGAATGATGCGAGCCAGCCATCCACATTCATTGCACCATTTGGATGAATTTTCCAGCAAAGATTCAAGTCAAGATTCTATTTTCAAGATTCAAGAACTTCAAGATTCTTCAAGAAGTTTCAAGAAGATTTGAAGATTTGGTCAATATTTGATTTCTTTGTAATTCTATCATAGTTTTAGTTTAAGTTTAATTTGCATTCTAGTTTATTTCCTAGGGTCCACTATGGACGAATTTAGGTGTTCACACTAGGAAAAAGACTTTCTTGGGCTGCAAGATTAGGTGTTTACACTAAAAAGGAGCCTTTCTTGGGTTGTAAGTTTACTTCCTTTTTAGTTACTATTCATGTTACTATTCACGTGAATAGTTAATAGGAGTATTTTGTTGGTCCTCAAGTTTGTTTCCTTTGACCTAGTTACTATTCACATTTTCCTACTTGGGCTAGGGTTTAGGAGTCCTTTTCCAAGCAGGATACTTATTTGTTATTGCCTATATAAGGCTGTTTTTTGTGATAATAAAAAAGACAACTTTGATATTAAATTTGTGAGATTATTCTCCTTAAGTTCTCAAGAACTTTTTTCGAACTTATCAAGATTATTCTTGTGGCGTTCAACTTTGACTTATCAAACGAGATCTCCATCCTCGTTTATGGCGTCCTCAACTATACCAAGGTTCTAGCTTTTCTAAGCATAGGGTCGCGGTTCCATCCATTCCTGAAGGGTCTTGGGTCGTTTGCCATATTTGGTGTTGGGTCGTGTCACATGTTGGCGTGGTTCGTATCACCTTCACGTTTTTTGTCCATCAGTAATGGAAATTACATTTGTAGGAATATAAGCCGAAACATCTCCCGATTGAGTTTCAACTATTGGTAAGGCGGTCATACTTCCTTCACCTAAACTAGAACTTGATTTAGCGGCTCTTTCCAAAAGGCGTGAATGCAAATAAAAAACATCCCCTGGATAAGCTTCGCGGCCAGGGGGTCTTCGTAATAGAAGAGACATTTGGCGATAAGCTTGTGCTTGTTTGGAGGGATCATCATAAATGATTGAAGTGTGTCGTTCACGGTACATAAAATATTCAGCCAGAGCTGCTCCTGTATAAGGAGCGAGATATTGTAATGTAGCAGGGGAATCCGCCGTTTCGGCTACCACAATAGTGTATTCCATCGCCCCCCTTTCCTGTAAAGTATTTACTACCTGGGCCACAGAAGATGCTTTTTGACCAATAGCTACATAAACGCATATTACATTTTGACCTTGTTGATTAAGAATCATATCTGTGGCTACTGCTGTTTTATCGGTCTGCCTGTCCCCAATAATTAATTCTCGCTGACCACGTCCTATAGGGATCATCGAATCAATAGCAATAAGCCCGGTTGTGATACGAACCACGCCAACATGTGACGCGACCCAACACCAAATATGGCAAACGACCCAAGACCCTTCAGGAATGGATGGAACCGCGACCCTATGCTTAGCAAAGCTAGAACCTTGGTATAGTTGAGGACGCAACAAACGACGATGGAGATCTCGTTTAATAAGTCAGAGTTGAACACCACAAGAATAATCTTGATAAGTTCGAAAAAGTTCTTGAGAACTTAAGGAGAATAATCTCACAAATTTAATATCAAAATTATCTTCTTTTATTATCACAAAAACAGCCTTATATAGGCAATAACAAATAAGTATCCTGCTTGGAAAAGGACTCCTAAACTCTAGCCCAAGTAGAAAAAACTTGAATAGTAACCTAGGTCAAAGAAGTAGACTTAGAACCCAAGAAAGACTCCTATTAACTATTTATGTGAATAGTAATATGAACAGTAACTAAAAAGGAAGCAAACTTGCAGCCCAAGAAAGGCTCCTTTCTAGTGTGAACACCTAACTTGCAGCCCAAGAAAGACTTCTCCCTAGTGTGAATACCAGATAAACTAGAATTCAAATTAAACTAAAACTAAAACTAAGATATAATTACAAAGAAATCAAATCTTGACCAAATCTTCAAATCTTCTTGAAACTTCTTAAAGAATCTTGAAGTTCTTGAATCTTGAAAATAGAATCTTGACTTGAATCTTTGCTGGAAAATTCGTCCAAATAAATGGTTCATTGAACTTGGACGCTTAAGGCACCATTCGGATTCTGAGGTAAGATCTGAGGATGAAGCTGTATCTAGGTTAAGGACGGCTTGATCTGGTTCGGAAGTCCATATGTATAGCTGGTCATCAAAGTTTTGAGTTGAGATGAACTGAACAAGCTTGGCTGGTAGCTTCTTGGACTTTTTGAGGTAACAATCTTTTGTAAAATGTCCTTTTTTTCCACAAAGAAAACATTTAGTGGAGGAAGAGGGTTTTGATCTCTTCTTCACAAATCTGAATTTCTTGAAAGGTTTTCTGGACTTATGAAATCTTTTTGGATGTTTGTGACACGAACATGGAGAGTAGCTGTGAGTGTGACAACCAAACTTTTGGAAATCTTTTCTGCAAAAAGTATCCATTGTTTTCTGCTCATTTCCTTTGAGAAGTTTGCCAAGTCGTTTGGACTCGCACTGATCTTGGATGAGCTTTTTGGCCATCTGGTACAAGTGAGCAAGACTTACTTGTCTTAGATCTGCAATATTGGCTCGTTTGAACTCTGTTTTGAGCAATTCAGGAAGGGATTGTAGCATGTTAAAGATGAACGCCTTCTTTATGGTTTCTGTATTTTTCCCAAAGGTAAAATACAGAGCTTCCTGTCTGAGATAATAATCTCCAAGTTTTGCAACATCACAGCATTTGTTGAGTAAGAACTCATTTTCTGCCTTCTCAATCTCTTGGGTTGTTTGTCCTACGAAAAGAAGGCAGAAAATAAGTTCTTACTCAACAAATGCTGTGATGTTACAAAACTTGGAGATTACTATCTCAGACAGGAAGCTCTGTATTTTACCTTTGGAAAAAATACAGAAACCATCAAGAAGGCGTTCGTCTTTAACATGCCACAACCCCTTCCTGAATTGCTCGAAACAAAGTTCAAACGAGCCAATATTGCAGATCTAAGACAGGTGAGTCTTGCTCACTTGTACCAGATGGCCAGAAAGCTCATCCAAGATCAGTGCGAGTCCAAACGACTTGGCAAACTTCTCAAAGGAAACGAGCAGAAAACAATGGATACTTTTTGCAGAAAAGATTTCCAAAAGTTTGGTTGTCACACTCACAGCTACTCTCCATGTTCGTGTCACAAATACAAGAAGCACAAACATCAGAAAAGATTTCACAAGTCCAGAAAACCTTTCAAGAAATTCAGATTTGTGAAGAAAAGATCAAAACCCTTCCAAACCAGATCAAGTCGTCCTTAACCTTGATACATATCGATCTTAATAATGACAGATAGTGACTCATTGAAAACAGGATTCCAGGAATCCCGGGTAGACCCCATGACGAACCAGCCTTAAACGTCCAAGTTAAATGAACCATTTATTTGGGCGAATTTTCCAGCAAAAATTCAAGTCAAGATTCTATTTTCAAGATTCAAGAACTTCAATATTCTTCAAGAAGTTTCAAGAAGATTTGAAGATTTGGTCAAGATTTGATTTCTTTGTAATTCTATCTTAGTTTTAATTTTAGTTTAATTTGAATTCTAGTTTATCTGGTATTCACACTAGGGAGAAGTCTTTCTTGGGCTGCAAGTTAGGTGTTCACACTAGAAATGAGCCTTTCTTGGGCTGCAAGTTTGCTTCATTTTTAGTTACTATTCACGTGAATAGTTAACGTTACTAGGTTACTATTCACGTTTTTCCTACTTGGGCTAGGGTTTAGGAGTCATTTTCCAAGCAGGATACTTATTTATTATTGCCTATATAAGGCTGTTTTTGTTATTGCCTATATAAGGCAGTTTTTGTGATAATAAAAGAAGACAATTTTGATATTAAATTTGTGAGATTATTATCCTTAAGTTCTCAAGAACTTTTTCGAACTTATTAAGATTATTCTTGTGGCGTTCAACTCTGACTTATCAAGCGAGATCTCCATCCTCATTTGTGGCGTCCTCAATTATACAAAGGTTCTAGCTTTGCTAAGCATAGGGTCGCGGTTCCATCCATTCCTGAAGGGTCTTGGGTCGTTTTCCATATTTGGTATTGGGTCGCGTCACATGTTGGCGTGATTCATTGTGTATAATTGAATTGTATACAGGCCTTTGATCCATAGTGAACGACTTAGATGCACGGCGTTTAAGCATAGAAAGTCTAAATCATAGACACTTGGTTCTAGAATTAGTTCATAACCGATTGATGGAGTTGGGCACTTCATCAAGGTCTAGGTTATAGTGAGTTAGTCTCCTATGAAGGGTGACCTGCCTTGGTCAT